>CANYLF011331506.1:0-12994 GCA_948193215.1 Bocquillonia castaneifolia | reverse complement strand
AGAGCCTGAGCCTTGACTAGCAAATGTGGCACTGTGTGTTCAGCTATGGGGTTGAAGTTGTAGTCGCCACCCGAACCGGCATCGGGAATGTCTTACAAGGTGTACACCCCGATTCCTCTTAAGAATACGAAAGGTGCATTGACCCCAAAGATTCATGGATCCTACTTATCAATTCCTAGCATATGATCTAGCATGTAATTCTTTACCCAATACTCTTAGTATTATGCCAACCTTCATTCCTTCTAACAAAGCAATAAAAACACAGAACAATTATAACCTACCTTTTATATGCAAACATGCAAGAGTGAGTTTCTAATAACAAACAAGAGTTAATTTTAATAATTACCAACCATTATTAGGGTCAATTTACATGCATAAGTGACAAGCACATAACACATCAACACAACAACACAACCTAGGATTTCTACCGTTTTAGACCTAAAATCATTACCAAATAAGCATTAATGTCCAATTTCATGCAATAACACATCTAAACATTACCAAAGAAGTTCAGAAGCTTACCTCATCGATGCATTCCACATGAAAACTACTGAATACTTATTTACAGACTTGCAGAACCACATATTTTAACAAAATAGAATCCCAGGGAGCTGAAGAAGTGGCAACGCCACACAAGGGATCGGCATTTAGGCCCAACGCCATTTACCCATGGGAGTTTGGGCCCAACGCCACTCCTGCTTATGGCGTTGGTGATCAGACAGAAAATAGAAAATGTGATTTGATAAAAAAAATAAGGTTTTCAGGTTTACTAAGCCCAAAAAACACACGTGCACGAACGAATATGCATAGAATAATCACCAAAGCATGTCATAATGCATGAAACGTGGCAAAACAACCTAGATCTAATCATGTCATGCATTAAAACCCAAAAGGATGCAAACTTTATGTGCAAAACATAAAAGATTCAATCTTTAAACATAAAATATGCAAAACATGCAAACTTTACTCATAAAACAATAAAACAATGTGGTTTTACCTGTTAACATGCAAAGGAACAAACTTTATTCATTAAAACATGCAAAGATAACAACTTTACAAAAAGATGCAACGTTTATGCATTAGAAGCTCAAAAAGCTATGATTTTTATGCAAAAGAAACAACCTTTATTCAAAAGGAACAATTTTTACATAATAAAACATGAAAAGAAAATATTTTATGCATGAAAACATGTTAATAACATCAAACAACTCAGATCTGAAGAGAAACATGCAAAAAAACATATAAAAATAGCAAATTTAATTGTTATAATGTATGAACATGGTATATAATGGCATTTGATCAACACAAACATGTAAAAACATCAAATAAACATATAATCATAAAATTACAACAATAAAACAAATGAAACAATGCATTCATGGCATGCAAATCATGAAAACAATGAAAATACAAAGGAAAAGATGACTTACCTCTTAAGAAATTGGCTAGAAGAGCTTGATAACCCTCAGATTTGATTAGAGTGACTTTTGTGTTACTTTTTTATTGATTAAAGATGGCTGGAACCTTTTTTGATGGATTAGAAACTTCAAAACCACCTCTTTAATGCAAGATTCAAAGAGTTTTTATGCTTGTTATGTGAAAAAGTAAAGTGTTTCTTAGCTATCAATGAATTGAGAGTGCTGATATCAGAAATCAAACCCTAAAATTCATATGCATTGTTGCCTCCCTCTAAAAACCTAGTTTTATGCATGTATTTATACCCGGTTTAGCTTAAAACTTAAGCTAGGGTTATCATAATCAGTTTCCTAATGAAAATCAATGACTTGAGCTTTAATCAAAGGATATTTTGGTAAAAAAAATGAGCCTACAGAACCTTGGGATGCGTGTACTGCTTGTACGGGCCATTCCGGGCTGAAATAACCCAAAACGAGCTTTCTGCAACTGAAAAATGAGTGACTGACATTAGGGGCCCAACGCCAGTCTTCCTTGTGGCGTTGAGCCCAATGCCAGTCACATGAGTGGTGTTGGGCCCAACTCCACTTGAAAGAGTGGCGTTGGGCCCAATTCGACTCTTCAGAGTGGCGTTGGGCCCAATTCCACTCTTCAGGGTGGCGTTGGGCCCTTTTGGGCCTCCAAATGTCCAATTTTGTAAAAACTTAAAACTAAGAAAATGTGCAGAATGGCCTCAAATACCCACCATCAAAATTTCAAGTCATTTTGACACATAGAAAATGTTATGTTGAAAACCGTCTGAAAGATGCACTATTTATGCTTAAAACTGGATTTTGGGGTAGAACATGCTACGCAAGCTTAGAACACAAGCAAATTATTGGCCTATTTGGGCACTTAACTCTTGTTTTGATGTTGATTATTGTCCTAAGTCAATGTATTTAACATTTGGCTTGTTCAAGATTGATTTCAGGCTTAAAGATGAATTTCAGGTTAACAATGATCGTTGTTAATTTAACAACGATCGTTGTTAATTTAACAATGATCTTTGTTGAACCTGAGACAGATTTTGCAAAAGAAATAGCAAGACACACGAATGAAGAAGCATCAACAATGAACGCAACAACGAGTTCGTTGTTAACAACAACGATTGTAGGTTTTCAACAATGAGCTCATTTGCATTCATATTCCTCGTAACAACGAACTAGTGGGAATTGACAATGAGCTAGTGTGATCAATAATGAGCTTGTTGTAAATTAACAACGATCATCGTCACTCTTGGCAGAAGCAGTCAATGCACAAGTTATAGCTGTTGGAAAAGTGGGCAACGGTCATATTTTCATCTCCAGCCTTCTCAACGATCATGAGAGCATCTGGAACTATAAAAGCTCAAGCCTAACTCATTTCTAAGGTAATCAACAACTCTCTAATCATTAATTATTATAAATTACTTGGATTAAGTTTGAAACCCTAATTTTTGTAATATTCATTTTTTTTTTGTTGATTGTAAGAGCCTTGTGTGCTCATTTGATTTCCTTGTAAAGCTAGCTCTTGGGGAGTGAGGTTTAGGAATCAATTTGTGAAAGGTTTAAGTGTTAGCCTCAAGTAAAACACTTGGGATAAGGGTTTTTAGAGAGAGAAACACTTGGGTAGGTTTTGTGGGTTAAGCCTTAGGAAAAACCACATTGTAAAGGTTTGGTGTGATCCTTGTAAACATTAGGTTTTGAGTGAGCCTATGATTAAAATCCTTGTAACGCTTGAGTGTGAGCCAAAGGAAAACACTTGGGTTTTGATCTTGAACCCGGTAAAAGGATCAAAGATGGTGGAATACCCAATTGGAGATTAGGGAGTGGATGTAGGACTTGTTGTGTCCGAACCACTATAACTCTTTGTGTTGTGGCTGTGTAATTGGCTTAAGCTTAATTCTTCTCTTAGAGTTTTTAATTTTTAATTACCAACCAATTCACCCCCCCTCTTGGTGCCTAGGGATTTCACTATCCGTAATCTAGGAGTGTGATGAGAGGATTGTGAGTGAGGTAGAATGAAGGGAAATAATTTTGTGTAATTATGTATGTCTTTAATGTATTCATTAATAAAACCTATTGATTTTTGTGCTTTTAGATGCTCTAGTTTTTCCCTCCTTTTTTTATTCCTGACCTTTGGGCTATTCGTGCCCTTCCATTTGCTTATTCGACGTGGCACCATTTTAGCTTTAAGGTAGTTATACAGTTTTTCCTTTCATCACGTTCTTCCACTACAGCATTAAATGCGGTCGGTATTTTTACGATAATACCCTCTCCCTCATTTGGAAGCTGAAGCGTTAGTGTTGGCTTTTTGGGGCAGGAGAGTAGTATATATAGTGGCATTTTGTTGGTAACTTTTCTTTACTTTTGTGATTTTTGCTTTTGGAGTGATTTCTTCCGCCTCAACTAGAGATCATTGTTTATCTCGTTGTTCTTCATACTTCTTTTATTTGGTAAGTTCTTATCGCTGAGAGTATGTCTAGGGATTATTCAAGGTCTTCAGGTGATGGTGGCAATGGTGGTGGTTCCCTTTAATCTTTATCGGCTGAAAGGACCGGCAACCCTCAAGATTTAACTCTTGTTAGACCGGTTGCTTCTGCTATAAATGTCATAGCCACGGATGAAGTCGTGCCATTACAAGATACTGGGAATTCATCTGCAGCACCTCGAGAGCCAGATACTAACTTTGGGGTAGCTTCTGTTGTTGATGAGGATCTGGTTGTCCTTGCCGGCCCTTCTACCGAGTCCTTTGCCCAGCATAGGAGATACATCAGTGGGGTTAAGCTAAAGACTCATGGGTGTTGTTTTTCTACCGGTTTTGAGCTGTTGACATTAAGTGACCACTGTTCTTATTTAGATACTTATGAGTCGGGATCAGCAGTTATGGCAGTGGAACAGTTGGAAGGCGATCTTCGCTTTTCTTTGGATCAGATTTTCATCGACTTATGTGTTACGTACAATTTTCCCATCAGTCAACTGAACCCCAATTCTATTCTCCAGATCTGTGTCCTTTCCAAAGTCCTTCATAAGGTTGGTTTCACGATGACCCTTGGCCATCTCCCGTCATTTTTTGTCGAGACTAAAAGGTTGGCGATCTCTCCATTTGTGCTTTTGACCGCTAAAACTCATTGGGCTTTTATTGGGAAACTTCTGGAATCTATAAAAACTCTTGGTCCAAATTTCTTCCTAGTGAAACACCCCTCTCTAAAGAGTTTGCCTTCGAGTTGGAACTTTATGGATTCATCATCCTTCGCCATGCTTTCACTCGTGCCTGACAAATCGTCTCCTGATGAGAAATTTGTATAAAAGCTGATGGAGGAGATTGCCACCACCACCGGCAATAGGCTGAATGCCAAGTACTTTGTCAGGTCATACTTGAGGAGTCGTAGGGAGGGTTGCTTTGATGGCTTGGCCTCTAACTTAACTGATTAAGGTCGGTGTTTTGGGTTGCTGAGGGTGAGACTTTCTTGTTCTCTTTTTTTTTTTTTAGTTTCACTAACCTCGCTTGTTACTGTCATCTCCGCCTTTCTTTTGTGGCAATATCAGCCATGGATTTTATCTTTTTGAAGGATCTGATGAGTGAAGTTGATGCCGCCCAGTCAGTCAGGCCAGAAGAGGAGAGGGCTGACAATTACAATCCTCCCCGTGAAGATGTCGTAACTTCATGAGCTCCTATGGATACCGGCAGAAGAAAAGGATGTGATCAGGCTGGTGATCAACCTGTGAAGAAGAGGAAGAAAGGGGGAAAAGACTAGGAGAAAGGTGACCGGGAGAAAAGCATGCAGTCTCCCAAAGACCTGGAGAAGAGTGTGCAGTCTCTTGGTAAGGGGGATCGACAGCCACATGGGGATATCGAGCTTTCAGATAGCAATTTTGATCTTGCTGTTGCTGAGCAGGTGAGTCTCCCAATTGGTCTGTTGAAGTCTGTCAGACTTCACATCCATGACTACTTCAAGAAACTCCCTGGTGAGTATTTGGTTTAGTTGATTCCCATTTTTCATTTTGTGTTATTTTTCAATCATCCTCTGCTTTACAGATGAGGGGCTTCTGGATTCAATGAAGGGGCATCAAGACTATGCCAAAATAATGGAAGCTCTTCATAACCAGATGAACGTGTCCCATATCCATTTCCAAAGGGAGTACGATGAACTATTGGCACAGGAGGAAGAGGCTCAGCGATCTTTGAAGGGCTGTGATGATCAGATACAGTGCTTGAAGAAGGATCTGAAATCCTTAGAAGTTGAGAAAAAGGCCTGAGCCATTCAGGTGTGAGATCTTGAGTAGAAGCTGGACCATTTTGAGAGTTCCCTTACTGTTGAGAGGAACTATTGTTCATAGACTTCTCAAGATTCCATAGCTTATATCCAGGCACAAGGAAACAAGATCTGGAAGCTCAGTAGAACGATGGTCTAGAGTGAGACTCAAGTTATGGCGGAGGTAAAAAGGTGATATTTACAAAGGCATCCTGGCAAATCTATTGACTTCTTGGATGTGCAATTTGCTCAACTAGTAGATCGTATAACTGTCGATCTTGAAACTATCAAGAAAAAGGCCTTAGAGTCTGGTGAATTTCCTATTTAGCTTCCTTCTTGGCGTAAGCATTCTCTTCCGTCTACTCCATTTGCCCATACAAGGGAAGCTCCTACCTCTTGATGTCCCAGTTGCAATTTGAGGCTCATCTGTTGAATAAATATCGCTTGCTTCCTTGAGGCTCATTTGTTGAATAGATATCCCCTGCTTCCTTCAGGCTCATTTGTTGAATATATATCCCATGTTTCCTTTTATACCATCCATCCATTAGTGCGATCAACTGTGGCGTCAATAGTATCTTTTTGAATAGCTTTGGCTGCAATACTTTCTTCACCTGTGACATTTTGGGTGTATTAGCGTGATCAATTGTTGCGTCGACTTATTTTATCTTAGTTGTTTTGTCTTGGATTTTAGCTACTTTGAGTACTGACAAAACTTTTGGATGCTGAGAGCTTTTGTATTTATCTATCCCAGTTAGCTGTTTATTTTTTCGCTAACTCATATTTGTAATTTTCATAGAGAAATACTAATGCATTGCAATTTCTTCAATGTTTTTTTATATTGTTGAGAATGGCCATTTTATTTTGCCTTTTGTTTTTATGACTCTTGATGTGATTGTTTCAACTAAGGTGCATAGTTTTTTTTTTATGTCATCCAACTTTGTGTCAAAAAATTGTTAGGCGTTATGCTTCAATGCTCGCTTTTACTGGACAGGGTAAGGTTCTTGTTAGAGAGGTTTTAGGCCTCTTGAGGACTAAGTTTTTATCTGTTTCAGACTCACTTGCCAGGAGACGGGTAAGGTTCCCGTTAAAAAGGTTTTGGGCCTCTTAAGGGCTAAGTTATTATCTGTTTCAGACTCACTTGCTATGAGACAGGTAAGGTTCCCATTAGAGAGGTTTTAGGCCTCTTAGGGGCTAAGTTATTGTATATTTCAGACTCACTTGCCATGAGACGGGTAAGGTTTTCGTTACAGAGGTTTTGGGCCTCTTAAGGGCTAAGTTATTATCTGTTTCAGACTCACTTTCCATGAGACGGGTAAGGTTCCCATTAGAGATGCTTAAGTAGTAAGAAGAGAGATTTATTGAAATAGTGCTCTTCATTGATTCAGTGTTGGAGAAAATACATTCTACTGATAATATTTTTTAAGATGTTGCACATTCCAGGCTCTTGGTAATGAGGTGCCATCCATATTTGCCAACCAATAAGCGCCATTCCCCATTACTCTTGAAATTTGATAAGAACCCTCCCAATTGCATTAGAGCTTTCCTACATTAGCATTACCCCTGCCGATTTTAGCATTTCTTAGGACTAGCTCTCCTTCTTTGAATTCTCTTGGCCTAACCATTCTATTGTGATACCTGGCGGCTTGTCTTCTGTAAGCCTCAGCTCTTGCGGTGGCAACTTGTCTCCTTTCAGCTAGCATCTCTTTATAAATCATGATTTGCTCATTATTGGAATTGGGATCATAGTTGGCTACTATGTAGGATGGGACTCCCAACTCAACTGGCACTACTGCCTCCATTCCATAGGCCAGGCTAAATGGTGTTTCTCCTGTAGTCTTTTTTAGTGTGGTTCTCTCAGCCTAAAGCACTAGATAGAACTCTTCCATCCAATTTCCTTTTACTTTGTCTAGCCTTTTCTTTAAGCCGGTGAGGAGGTTGCGGTTGCGGTTGGTGACTTCAGTCATGCATTGGTCTGGGGGTACAACACAGATCCAAACTTGTGCTTTATCTCCATTCTTTCACATAAATTATGGAATCTTTAACAGTTGAATTGTTTGCCATTGTCTGTGATGAGTGTGTGTGGGAGACCGAACCTTGTTATGACTTCCTTCAAGAAAAAATCCTCTGCTTTGGCGGCTGTTATGGTTGCTACTACTTCTGCTTCAATCCATTTAGTGAAGTAATCGACTGCTACTAGCAAGAACTTCTTCTGTCCTGCCGCCTTGCGAAAAGGTCCGAGTATATCCATGCCCCAAGTTGAGAAAGGCCAGGGGCTATTGATCGATTGTCTCTCAGTTGCTGGTGTGTGAATCTTGTCGGCATGTCTTTGACATTTGTCACATCTTTTCACCAACTCTTTAGCATCTTCTTCCATCGTTGGCCAAAAATAGCCTTACAACTCTGCCTTTCTCTTGATAGTCTTGTATCCTTGATGGGCTCCAGATATTCCCTCATGAATTTCTTCTAAGATCTGTTTCCCCTTAGTTCTAGTCTTGCATCGATACCAAGGGTGTGATACTGACATTCTGTACAACACTCCTTTGTAATAGGCAAAATTGCCCGCTTGCTTGATCAGTCGGTTTGCCTCTTGAGGATCTTTCGGGGTGATGCCATTCTCTAGATAGTCAATATTGGGGCTCATCCAGTCATCTCTCCCTGGATAAAGAAAATATGGGGGCTATCGATGCTCTTTTGTTGAAGTTATTCTTTCATCTCCATGCTATGGTATAGTAGGCCTCCTACTGAGGTGGACTTAACAATCAAATCTGCCTCCTCGTTCTCACTTCTGTCAACTTGTTGGATGGCCGATTGCCCCCCATTCTTCTCTATTGCCGATAATAAGTCTTTGGCTCTAGTCAGATACTTGCTTAATGTTTCATCCTTGACTTGAAATTCTTCTGTAATTTGATTCACCACCAACTGGGAATCACTAATTATCTTAAGGTCTTCTACCCTGACTTCTACTAATAAAGCCAATTCTGCTACCAGGGCCTCATATTCAGCTATGTTGTTTGTGACTTCAAAGCAGATTCGCGCTCCATATTTGATGACAACCTTGTCTGGACCTCTCAGGATTACACCAATTCCTGCACCATGCTCATTTTTTGCTCCATCAACAGAGAGCTTCCAAGGTTGTGCTTTGTAAGGCGTTACTTCTGTCCCTCCAATGCTTTCTACAATGAAATCTGCCAACACTTGAGCCTTCATTGCCTTCCTTGCTTCATACCGGATTCCATAGTCACCTAACTGCATTGACCATTTTACTAATCCTCCTGACAGCTCCGTCCTTTACATCGCTTTCCTTAGTGGCAGATCAGTTCTTACCATTACCAGATAACTTTGAAAATAATACTTCTGTCTCTCGACTGTGGTGACTAGCGTAACTGCCAATTTTTCTACCATTGGGTATCGGAGCTCTACATCTCTTAGTGCCTTGCTGACGTAATAGATGGGCATTTGCTCTGATCCTTCCTCTCGAATGAGCATTGATGCTACTGCCTCCTTACATGCCGACAGGTATAAGGACAATGTGTCACCCAGGATGGGCCGACTGATTAATGGCGATATAGTTAGGAATCTTTTGAGATCTTCGAATGCTTGCTGGTAGTCATCTTCCTATTTAAATTTTTTGATGTTTTTGAGGCTACGATAAAAGTGCAAACACCTTCTGGCCGAGCATACATCCAAGAAATTTCCCTGCTGTGACCCCGAAGGTGCACTTATCTGGATTCATCTTCATATTAAAGCCTTCAAGGATCTGGAATACCTTTTCCAAATCGGACGGGTGATCTTCTCTCTTCTTGTTTTTCACAATGACATCATCTACATACACTTCTACTATCTCCCCATTGAGATCTTGGAATATGAGATTCATCAATCCTTGGTAAGTTGCCCCCGTATTCTTCAGGCCGAAAGGCATCAATCTGTAACAATAGGTGCCTTTATGAGTAATAAAGCTTGTCTTCTCCTCATCTTCTTTTTTCACAGGGATCTGGTGATACATGAGGCCATGTCTATGAGGCTGATGAGCTCATGACAGGCAGTAGAGTCGACGAGCCTGTCAATGCTAGGCAGGGGGTAGTTGTCTTTTAGGCAGGCTTTATTGAGGTCGGTGAAGTTGACACACATTCTATATTTCCCAATTGATTTCTTCACCATGACAACATTAGACAACCAATCTATGTATCTTACTTCTCTGATAAAACCTGCTTTCTTCAATTTGTCAACCTCCTCTACTACCGCCTTCTCTTTTTCGATCGACATTGGTCTTTTCTTCTGTGCTATAGGCTTGACGCTTGGATCTACCTTTAAGGCATGAGAAGCTATCGCCCAGTCAACTCTTGTGATTTCTGAGGCTAAGCTTGCAAAAAGTTCTGTGTACTGCTTCAACTTGTCGACGATGAGTGTTTCTAAGTCCGCTAACTTTGCTAAAATTTTGACTTCTTTCCCTTCTACCAATTTTACTGTCTTTGTTTCTCCTACAGGTTCAATCTGTTCTTCCGCCTCGATCTCCAGTATTTCCTCAATTGGGAGTGCCTCTGTCGTGGCTATTAAATAGCATGCCTTGGCTGCCTTCTGATCTCCCTTCACCACCACCACACTTGCCTTTATTGGAATCTTCATTGTTAAGTACCGGATTGATGTTACTGCTCTCGAGTCATATAGGTATGGCCATCTGAGAATTGCATTGTATGCCAAAGGCATATCCATGACATTGAAGAGGGCTTTGATCTCCTTGCTATGTGGCTGGTCTCTTCCAAATTTCACTGTTAGCTCGACTAAACCCATGGGATGGATGGGCGTGCCACTTAGTCCTAAGACCGGTGTAAGGTAGTGCTTCATACTCAACTGAGATCCTCCTATTTGTTTGTATGCCGTCCACGTGATCAAATTGATGGAGCTCCCTTCATCGATCAGTATACGCTTGACGGTGTAATTATCTATGATGGTTTCTACAACTAGTGCGTCATTGTGAGATGCTTAGATATGTGCCCTATCATCAGGACCAAAGGTGATGACCGGGACTAGGTGATCTGACCCTTTTCTAGCATGTTTGGTGGCATTTATACTCATGACTTCTGCTCTTGACCTCTTCTTTATTACTGCCGAACATGATTCTCCACCTATGATGACATGTACCTTCCCTAAGACGATCTTTCCTTTGGGGTCGGCGGTCGCTTGGGACCCCTTTGGTGGGTTTGACGGTTGTGCTTCTTTGGCTTGGCCGGTGAACTTTCTCAGGGCTCCCGTTACTATTAATCTTTCAATCTCCCTTTTTAACTCAAAGCAGCCCACTGTGTCGTGCCCATAATCTTCATGGAACTTGCAAAAATGTCTCATGTTCCTTGACTGCTAGATCATTGGCCTAGGACGAGTATATGGAGTTTGACTATCTTTTATCCACATGAGGAGATTTGTTCTGGACTGGTTCAGGGGAGTGAAACTCTCCCGTCTTTCCTGGTTGTATTGGTAGGGTCTGCTGTAGGTGTTATAGGGATGGTAGGTTTGTTTGGTGGTGTAGGCTTATTGGACTTATGTCTTTGGTGGCTTGTCTTCTTTCTTTTCTCTTTTCTTTACATACATTTCTTCTTTCTCTAATCTCCTGTAACGTCTCCCGTCATCAACACTGACACATTTTTGAGCCATCATCATAAAATCCTGATACATCTTTGGAGGCATTGAGTAGATCTTGTTTGTCAGTCGCCCCATAATTGTGCCTCTTCTCAGGGCTTGGACTGCTGTGTCAATGTTCAAGTCATTTATCTTGGTAACATCATTGTTGAATCTCTCCAGGTAATCTCTTAACGACTCATTGTCCCTCTGCTTGCATTGATAAAGTTGTTCAGAACTTCTCTTTGGTGGTATGTTTAGGGAAAATCTGAGGATGAATTTTGTTGATAAATCTTTCCATGTGGTGATAGATCTAGGCGATAACTTACTATACCACTTCTGAGCCGTTCCTACCAATGTAGTCGGGAAAACTTTACAAAGGAGCTTATCGAAAGCATTATAAAGTTGCATGTAGTTTATAAATTTTGTGGTGTGCATTTTCGGACATCCTGTGATAGAGAAAGAGTCAAAAGTAGGTACTTTGAAGTTCCTCGACAAAGGTGTGGTGAGAATTTCTATGGTTAATGGTGAGTTTTTAGTCTGAAAAGGTTGAGGTGTTTAGGTGGCCTCCATCTTGAGATCCTTGATCATCTCAGTCATCATGAGTCAGAGTTTGTCCTCCTTTGAGACATTGTTCCTCTGTCTTCGCTTTGTTCTGCTGCTTCCTGGGTCTCCTGGTGGCACACTTTCACGAGGAGCTTTAGACGACTCTTGCTAAGGCTTCATCTTGTTCATTTCTTTTTTTTGCCGGCATTCTCTCCTTCTTTATCAACCTCAGGAGAAACTATCTGAGGTGTTCCTGTCTCATTAACGTTTTGGTCTACCGGTGTGACTAGAGTTTGCAGCTGTGCCATTGCCACCTGCAACTGTGCTTGTAGGTCTGTCATTGCTTTATCTTATTGTGGCCACATTGGTGGTGGTGTGGTTTCCTAGTGCTGTGTAGCATCCTTCTGATTATTTTGGTTGGGGTTACTGGCAGGTGGGTCTTCTTCGATCGAGGTTGAGGCACCGTCTTTGTGTTCCATCGGTTGGAGTATCTGTCATTTCCCGATAATGGAACCAAATGATGGAGCCCACATGACAGTGCTGGGCTGGATCTGGGCTATGGTCCAGTCCTGTAGGTGTCTGGCGGTCAAGGTAGTAGTTTATGTCGGCCTATGGGGCTAATGTTGTGTCGATCTTCTTAAGTTAATCCTGCACAAATAGAGAATGGTCGGACGGGACAAGTGTCCTGGGTCTCACTCCGACGCTTAAGTAAGTTGAAGGTATTTAATGTAGTAATTAATTAGCTAGAAGTTGGAATCCTTTACCTGTAGAATCTTTAGGAATTTATAGTGTTCTTGTGTATGACGTGTCACCTTGGGGGCTTGCCAGGTGTCTTAGCAAAGCTATGTGAGTGTTTAGTGTGGTTTGCTTTTGGGCTTTTGTTAGGCTCTTAGGCCTACTCTATCATTTCCATTTCTATATTTAAAAAAAATACTTTTCATCAATAAAATAATTATTGATTTTATAAGTTAAGTATATGAGAAGTACACTGTAAGTAAATACCAAGTATACCATACATATGACAAAATATATCTTAAGTACATAGTAAGTTGACATCAAGTAAACAGGAGGTATATCTCAAGTACAACATATAAAATTACTTGATTTTTATCTACATTTAAACAATAATAGTTTATAACATCTATTGAATTT
>CANYLF011331157.1:0-10899 GCA_948193215.1 Bocquillonia castaneifolia | reverse complement strand
TAATCATTTGTGGGTGTTTGGTTGCAAGGCCTTTGTGCATGTCCCAAAGGATGAGAGATCCAAGCTTGATGTAAAGATACGATAGTGTGTGTTTGTTGGCTATGGTCAAGATCAGCTTGGCTATAGATTTTATGATCCAGTTTAGAAGAGGCTTGTTAGAAGCCGTGGTACGGTGTTTGTTGAGGATGAGACCATTGAAAAAGCCCAGGAAAATGCTTCCAAATCCAATGGTAGTTTAATAAACATAGAGCTAGTTCCTTCAACGACACTGCTAAGAGAAGTTGAAAATGAAGCTCTTAATGATCAACCTAAGGCAAGTGATCCAATTGCACTCTTTGAGATGCCATCAGATGATTCTGATGATGAAGGTGTTCATGATTAACCACTAGCTCCAGTAGGTTCTCCAATTCTATGGAGATCTAATAGAGTCAGACAATGCTCTACAAGATATCCTGAAGAAGAGTACGCTACTAATTGACGGGGGAGAACCATGAAGCTTTGAAGAAGCTATGGATGATGAACACAGTAAGAAGTGGATTGAAGCCATGCAAAATGAGATGAATTCCTTGCATGAGAACAAAACATTTAAGCTGGTGAAGTTGCCAAAAGGAAAGAGAGCTTTGAAGAACAAGTGGGTGTTCAGGATCAAGCTGAAGAACACAGTCTCCAGCCACGATTCAAAGCCAGATTAATTATCAAGGGGTTTAGCCAAAGGAAAGGGATTGACTTTGATGAGATTTTCTCAACAGTGGTGAAGATGACATCCATCAGAACAGTGTTAGGATTAGCAGCAAGCCTCGACCTGGAGATTGAGCAGATGGATGTGAAGGCTGCTTTCCTTCACGGTGACTTGGAGAAAGAGATATACATGGAGCAGCCAGAGGGTTTCAAAAGTAAAAGGGAAAGAGGACTACGTCTGTAAGCATAAAAAGAGCTTATATGGCTTGAAGCAGGTACCAAGACAGTGGTACAAGAAGTTTGAGTCTGTGATAGGGGAGCAAGGCTACAAGAAGACTACTTCAGACCACTATGTGTTTATTCAAAAATTCTCTAATGATGATTTCATTGTTCTTTTACTCTATGTGGATGACATGTTGATCGTTGGCTAGAATACTTCCAGAATCAACAGCTTAAAAAAGCCGTTAAGCAAGTCTTTTACTGTGAAAGACTTGGGGCCAGCAAGACAAATTCTTGGCATAAAAATAACCAGAGACAGGGGCACCAAGAAATTGTGGTTGTCACTGGAGAAGTACATTGAGAAGGTACTTCAAAGGTTCAACATGGATAAAGCTAAAGTAGTTAGTTGTCCTCTTGATAATCACTTTAGACTGAGTAACATGCAATGCCCTTCTATAGAGGATGAGAAGGATGAAACGGATAAAGTTCCATATGCTTCAGCAGTTGGGAGTTTGATGTATGCCATGGTGTGTACACGGCTAGATATTGCTCACTCAGTGGGAGTGGTGAGTCGATTCCTTTCAAATCCTGGGAATAAACATTAGGCTGCAGTTAAGTGGATTCTCAGGTATCTCCGTGGTACCT
Organism: Bocquillonia castaneifolia; assembly: GCA_948193215.1. Lineage (NCBI taxonomy): Eukaryota > Viridiplantae > Streptophyta > Magnoliopsida > Malpighiales > Euphorbiaceae > Bocquillonia > Bocquillonia castaneifolia. The sequence goes on along the minus strand of CANYLF011331157.1, from coordinate 9,357 downwards.
CCAAAATGTGTCTGTGTTTTGGAGATGGAATACTTGTGTTAATGACCTACACAGATGCTGATATAGCTGGCGATGTTGACTTGAGAAAGTCTACATCAGGATACCTGATTACCTTTGCAAGAGGAGCTGTGTCATGGCAGTCAAAACTACAGAAGCGTGTTGCTCTCTCAATGATCGAAGCAGAGTTTATTGCAGCAACAGAAGCCTGTAAAGAGTTGCTATGGATGAAGAAGTTCTTAAGTGAACTTGGTTTCCACCAAGAGAAGTATGAGCTATTTTGTGACAGTCAGAGTGCAATTCACCTTGAGAAGAATTCTTCCTTTCATTCTAGATCAAAACACATTGATGTGAGATATCACTGGATTAGGGATGTGTTGGAGAAGAAGCTACTATAGTTAGAGAAGATTCACACTGATGAGAATGGGTCAGACATGCTACTAAAACTCTTCCAAGAGAGAAATTTGAATACTGTTGAGAAGCTGCAAGAATGGTGGATCCCTTCATATGATCGAGAGGGGGAGATTTGTTGGTAGTGATGGTGTCCCTTTCAATGGTTGGACCCACACATTAAAAAAAGGAAAGTTGAAAAGTCAAAAATTACTATTGATTAGGCATTGAATTTTTGAAAATTAAGAGTTTGCATTGCCTATAAATAGGCTTGCAAATCATTTTCACACAACAAAGAAAATAAAAGCAAAGCACACGGCTCACGAAATCAGAGCTGAGTGTTAGTGTAGTGAGCCAAAGCAAATTTTGGGGGAGGGAAAAATATTTGGGGAGTGACAAAATAGTGAGGTTAACTGGGGTATTTATGAAACACTTGGGTGTCACTATTTTGGGTTAATCTCGGGGTTATGCCTCTAGTATTTTTCTAGAGAAGTCCCTCTTGTAAGCCTGCTAATTGTTTTATTAGTGGAAGTAATTTCGGAGTTTATCCCGTGGACGTAGCAAAAAAAAAAAAGGATGAACCACGTTAAATTTTCTCGTGTCATTTTAAATTATTTTATTTGCTTTGCTCGTATTTAATTTATTTTTGTATCTGCCTCTTCTATCGACCCGCCCTTCCGTTGCGTCAGGGGAAAATATTAGCCAGTGCTATTTTTCCCAACATGGACTTGGTTCATTTACTAAAGAAATCGAGTTGGAGCTCGAGTTTCAAGTTCATTTAGTAAACGAGTTGAGATCAAATCGAACACCATTATGCTCATATAAAGTTCATGAGCCTAACTGAACTTTTATCGAGTTTGATTTTTTATTTTATAAATATTAATTTAAAATATTTTATTATAAAATTATTCTTAAAATGATATTTACAATTAAATTTATATAAACTATAATATTTTGAATATGAAATTTATGATTATAAATATGATAATGACTATTATTAATAATTAAAAAATATTTATAATTTATATATTTATGACTAATTATTAGTTTAGTTTCAATAATTTATTTATAAGTGTAAATATATATGTTAAACAAATATTTAACGAGCTTGTTCACGAGCTTTTAAATGAACAAGCTCATGAATTTCTAATCGAGTTGTTCATGAACATAAACAAATTGATTACCTTAATGTTCTAGTTCAGCAACGAACGGCAAAACTCAACTCGAACTTGACTCGTTTAATTCATAAACTATTTCGAGCCGAACTCATTATAGAGCCGAACACCGAGCTGAGCAGCTCGGTTCATTTAGAACCCTACATATATTATACAATCTACAAACTATTAAACTTTTAAATTATATAAAAACAAAAGATTTAAAATTAACGGTAACTGCTATCCTATCGTGTAATCTACGGTCTGTCCGACTTTCAAATTATATATAAAAAATAAATTAATAAGAATCCATGTTCGTTTCCAATTATGAGGATTTGGAATAACCATATATATATGATAGAAAATATTTGAAATTAAGATTCCTAGTTACTTTTCCAATTATTAGGATTTGGAATAACCATCAATATATGATACGAAACTTTTTTTTTTATAATTGTTGTTATCCCGGGTATCAGAACTCCATTTAGAGCCCCGATTAATTTCGGTTGAGTGAGTTCCATTTGAAAGCACACTCTCCCCATGCGGCTCTAAGGATAGAACTCTCAACTTGCAGACGTAAAGCCTACAAGCCCAAGTGGTTTTACCACTTGAACCATGTCCCATGGATATATGATACGAAACTTATTTTACCTATACGGTAAAAGCTTTATAACCTTAGGAATAAAAACATTATATTTTATAAAGCTTATTTATTAATTAATTAATAATATATCTTTAAATGAATATTGATTAATTTATAAAGGTTTTTTTATATTCTATACATATTTTTAATTAATTTTTTTTATAAGTATTACCTATAGAGACTAATCCATTATGAGAGAGTCGGCGTCTAGTTATGTCCCATTTGAACTCCTGTCCTCTCCCAGCGAAAGTGGGACTTGAACTTGAGTCCTCTCCCTAAAATCAGAAGGACTTTGCCAACTGTACCAACTTTCACTGGTATTTTTTTAATTATAATTTATGTATATTATAAACAAAAAAAACTTTTTTTGACAGTTTTTGTTATTTTGAGCATCCGTAGCCCCCATTTGAAGCTCCAACTAATCCCAAATCGAGTGAGTTCCATTTTAGAAGCACACTCTTCCTATGAGGCCCTAAGAATGCAACTCTCGACTTCCAAGCATAAAGCCTGAAGTTCAAATGCTTTATCACTTGAACCACACCCAAGGGTATAAAAAAAACTTAGAAGTGCATGTTTTACAAACAAAAAAATTTAAGGATGACTTAGATTTTTATTAAAGAGTAAAACTAATAAATAGAACCCCTCAAAAAAATTTGAAAACAAGAATTTTTCTAAAAAGCTTATTATTATGCGATTCATATATAATAATAATAATAATAATAATAATAATAATAATAATAATAATAATACTTTATCCATCGCAAAGACGGATAATTTTTAATTTTTTACCTTAAATTATTGGTTGTAATTATTTTATTAAGTGTTTAAATATTATACATATATTTAATTTTAATATTAATTTCATAAGTAACTCATCAAATAAAACTGATTATGACATTTTATATATAAACCAATCGAATTTACCTCACTATGCTAATCTCAATTCGTGGCAGGAGGGAGTAATAACTTTCCTAGGAAGTGGGAAGAAGATTACCTCCGGGGGAATTTTTATGTAGGAAGTTCTTAAGTTCAAGTGAATTTAAAGATAATTATATCTTTGATATTTATTTTAAAAAATATAAAGTTTTTATTCCCTGTCTTTTAACTCTTCCCAGAAGCTTAGATTGTTAGATTTTACTTCTCTTAAACTAGTAAAGTTTTACTATAAAATTCATCGGAAGTAGGATTAGAGAAGCAAGGAGAGTTTTACTACTTCTCGAAAGTTAAATTTCCCTTGGCGTTCGTGAACAAAAGGGTTGTGGTTAAGGGTGTTAAAATGGGTCATGACATGCTAACACGACCCGTGAAACACGTAAAATTTGTGTTGAGTATAAGCGGGTTCATGTCAGAAATGGGTCGACCTATTTACGACACGACTTAAACGAGTTGTGTCGCGGGTTGACCCGTGAATCCGTCCTAACCCGTTAAAATATTTCATATTATGTGGGTCGTGTCAACACGACCCAACCCACTTTCAACCCATATAATATATCATATTTGTAATGTTATAATTGTCATTAGGCATTTAATTTAAATAAATTTATATTAGATAAAGTCTACTTTTCTCATTTTCACACAACCACTTTCTCTAGTTGTATAAAAAACTAAAATATTTTTCTATTTCTTTTAAATATAAAAAATAATAATATGTCAAAAATAATTAATTTCATAAAAATATTTGTCCTTTCATAATTATATATTTTATTATATTAATTGTTGTATTTATTATTTTTTAGAAGTTTAATATGTATGTTTAAAATTAAAAAAAGATTTAAAAGTTAAATGGGTCGTGGGTCGTGTTAAATTTATGACCCACATATGACCCATTAAAGTAAACGGGTCATGTGTGTCATGTTCGTGTAACACGTTTATTTTTCGTGTCGTGTTCGTGTTGAGCCTAATCGTGCCACCTGAGTCTGTCAACCCGACACGAACATGACCCACCAACCCATTTTGACAGCCCTAGTCTCAAATCACTATAAATGGTAGCAAGAACAGTTGGTGGTAAAGCAATTCGGGACCGAAAGTGAATGAGGGAGGTTTTTGACTTACCTTCACAAAAAAAACATAGTGTGCATATCAGTGGTTGGAGCGAATTTGCGCAGATAAATAAGTTGAAAATTGGTGATGTTTGTGTCTTTGAACTGATTGATCGGACCAACTTTCAATCAGTTCAAAGGCACAAACATCACTAAATTTCAAATTATTTTTCTATGCAAATTCCCTCCAAACACTGATGTTTACCATGTTTTTTTTATGAAGATAAACCTCCCCAATTCACTTTCGGTCTCAAATTGCTTCAACACCAGATGTTCTTGCTACCAGTTATTATGATTTGAGACTATTAAAAGGAAAGATTGGTTCTTTGGCTGATTTTTTTTCTATAGTTCTCATTATAATAATACAAGACAAATTAGATTTTCCAAGAAATGAGAATATTGATATACTTCCGCGTCAAGTATATCTGTGTTCTCACTCCTGGGAGTGTGACCTTCATCTAAAATAAGAATTAAGTAGCGACCTATAGCACATCCAAACCTCTTCCTATGTTCCTAATTATGCTAGAGATGCTAAATGTACACAACTTTTTTTCTGCCTAAGGCGGTACGCACAGCTTATTGCTTGTCTTTCCAAAGCTAAGTTCCACACAACATCATGTAAAACAAGCTTTGCAAAACCCACAAGATTTATCCCCTCAAACGCCTTTGTCGGTGAAAGCATCACTTTTACTCCGCTCTTTTTATCATTAATTTTTTTAATCTGTGACGGACAAAGTCGTTGCAGATATTCTGCGACGAACATTGCCGTCACAGATCGTCGTACACATTCTTTGTATTTTCTACCAAAATGAACGTTCGTCGCAAAATTCCGTTACAGAATTGGCGAGGAACTCTGTTATTCAGTCGCAAAATATTTGTGTCAAGGTTTTTACAGACGGCCGTTATCTGTCGCAGAATCGGTCACAAATCATTTTTTGCGATGGAATTTCAATTTTCTGCAATGATTGTGGCCATCGCAGATTACCTATTTTCTTGTAGTGATTTAGATAAACTTTTCGCCGTAGACTTGGGCATTAACAAACTACATATCGTGTAAGTTAATACTAATGATATTAGCTTATTAGCATGAATACGTCTCTTGATATTCCTTCATACATAAAATATTAAAATATTTTATAACACGTGTTGATCCTTTTTTTAAGAATTATACAAATGTAAATAGGAGTTAATGCATGAATTTAATCATAGTTTGTTATTTAATTCAAAGCAATTAGCTTTTATAATGAAGAATTCCACGTGTCATTATATTAATAGAAACTTCATAGTCCATGTGGCGCACAGAGCGCACCCAATAATTTCTCATTTAAATCTATTGATTGCTAACTGGTAGTCTTCAGTACTCTACATGACATAAATCAATTTAATGCGAAAAACAGATTTTAATGGAACTGTTTCAGCTACAGAAAAGCTGACTCGATCAATTTATGTGCAACGACATGTGCAGTTAGAATTGAAACAATAATCATTTTAAAGTCACTGTAATAAATTCAATCTGTTATCATCTTTAAATGCTCTGTGTAATTAATTCAATCTGTTTCAAGGATAAGCCTCCATTTAATAGACCATTGGCAGCTAGCAACTCAGTTTGGTAGCCGCCATTATCATGTCCAAATTGATGATCCATCCATTCCAAATTAGTTCTCTATTTTTGAAATTTTTTTTATATTTACTTATCACTTTATAATAATTTAAGATTTTAAGATTATATTTAATGTCCTTTTTTCATATATACTACTAATATTTTCTTTTTTAATTAATAAGAATATATTAATAAATTATACATTGAATTAATTATTTTCTGAATTAAAGAGAGAGACTTATATTCGAATAGAGTAGTAATTGTCTTATCACAAACTTCAAAAAAATTTAACACTACTATGCATTTTTTTTAAAAAGAGAAAAAAATAGATTTTTGGGCACATAAAACTTTTTTAAATAGAATAGAATTGTGAGGATTTGAACTGTTGACTTCTATTCCCTTTTTTTTTTATAGTGACTTGTGTTATTGGCTGCAAAGTGGAACCCTATTTGCTACAGTAGTTTTACAGGTTGAGAAACGAATAAAACATGCGAGGGTTAATTAGCTTCTGGCATTGCAAGAAATTTACATGCAATAACCTCATCATAATGTAAAAGAAAAATTGGTCTAGTAACCGATGCCTATGTAAAAAATATATAATTAAAGTCAGACAAAATTTTTGGCATAAATAGTACGCGAATAGTTGTTATAGGATACCCCATAGAAAATGGCCAAAATAGAAACCGTATGATAAGCCTAAATACATACCATTTGAAGAGGATCATCTTTACAAGGAATCAAAAAGTTAACTTGCCCAAAAATAGAATCTTATCATATAAAAGAATCGATTCGGTTAAAAGAAAAAAAAAAAAAAAAAACCTTATCCTATGATCATAATTAAGCTTCTCAATAAAATTCACTTATCACCCAGCGAAAAAAAAGTTGTTCTAAATCCTAAAAAAGCACATAAACTATGCTATATAAATTAATATTAATCGGAAAGTAATAATATAGTAAGATATATATAATAATGTTTGGTTTTTGAATATGAAGATCACATTTGAGAATGTATAGAATAGAAGGTGTAGAAATTTTACCAGAAAGTGGGGTTTCCTTGTGGCCACATGAGGTTAGTGAAAGCTTGAAGATGGTGAAGCTTATGTGGATCATCAATACCGAAGCTCTCATAGAAAGGAACAGAAGGAGTGTTACCAGTGTAGCTACGATAAGGCTTAGGGTTGACATGTTTGGTTTTGGTCTCATGAGGAAGATCAAACAGAGATTTCAAGGCACTGAAGAAATCGGGACGTGGGATTTTCTTCTTCTTCTTGTGCTGCTGCTGTTCATCATATTCATAGTAAATCAAAAGGAAGCAACCATAACTCTCGCATGCCTCTCTAACTTTGTTACAGAGTTGTTTCCACTTCTCATTTCCATCTGATAGTGCCTCCCTGGAAAATTCAATCACTGGTATCTCAGCTTCTGCAGCCATTTCTCTCTCTTTTCTGTGGGTTGGTTTATGGTAGTACTATAATATAAGCTGGTGTGTGTGTGTGTATATATAAATATAATAAGTAAGCTGTATTGCAATGTGAACTTATTAATGAATTAATATAGTGTGTTTTTAGTGGGTGATTTGGGCACCCATTTTTGTTTTTGAAAAGAAACAAAGGCATGTGTTTATGTGACTTCTGTTGAGAAAAAAAAGGAAAATCGTGTTTTTGTGCGCGTTTATCCTACGATTCACATCTCTTCCATGTTCTTTCTACCGACTTTCACTTATTTAATTTTCCTTCTATTAAACTGGCCGGGACAGCACTCGACCTCAAGTATTTTATCTAAACTCGAGTTTGAATGGGTTTTAATTTTTAAATCCGAGCTCAAGTTCGATCATTACTCAAACTCACCTCGATTAGATTTAAATCCAATTAAATAAAAAAATTATTTATATAAACTAATTAGAATTATTTGATAAAAATTCGAGATTGCTTGAGTTCAATAAAAAATCTCATTTAGACTTATTAACTTTACAAAATTCAATATTTGATTTTCAAGCTCAACTCGAGATTGAACTCGAGTAGCTCGAGCTCTACTTAAGTTCAGTTTCAAACTCAACCTATAGCCAAGTTACTCAGGTTTGGCTTAACTGTAATAAATTAAAAAATTATTTATATAAACTAATCATAATTATTGAAAAAAAAAACTTGAGATCGAGCTAAATTTGATCAGGCTCGAATTGAATTAAAAAGCTTAATTATTTAAGTTCACGACCCTTATAAATTTTCATATTTAATGCTCGAACTTGGTTTAAATTTTTTGAAACGATTGTAACTTGTGAGTAACCCAAGTCATTAATGATAAAAGTCTTAGATTTGAATCTTACTTGTCCATATAAAAAATATGGTATTTATTTTAGCAAAAAATCTAATGCAAACGTGTATGAGTCTATTGAATCATGTGTGTGCAATGACCGAGCTAGGGGGTCGGGAGGGGCCATGACCCCCCTAATTTTGAAAAATTATTTTTTCCCATATAAATTTAAGTATATTTTAAAGCTGACCCCTTAAATTATTAACCTTCAACATATATTTAGCCTACTTATTTATGTTTATTATAACATATAGTTTTCAATATAATAAATCATAAAAATTGCTCCTTTGAAAAAAAATCTTGGCTGTCACTGTGTGTGTGTACGAAATACATCATCACAAGGCATTGTGTGACTGGTGGAAAAGTTTTGCGGATCATTTCTCAACATGTATAATTAAATAGAAAAAAACAAAACTATGTCCATAGGGATGGGACTAATCAAAATTTGCGTTGCCCCATATAAATTAATACTAGTAAGTTAAGAAGAAGAGATGTGTAATACCCTTAATTTTTGACATTAATTTTTTCCGAAGTTATTTATTTTAATTCGGGATTAATTAATTAAGCTCGAAAATAAATTTACTTTCTCGGAAATTAATTAATTGATCCGGTATTAAATTAAATTGGTTTAATGTTCAAAAATTAAAAATAATAGTTCGGGATATTATTTTAACATAATTTTCTACTTGAAAGTGTTAAAATAGTATACGAACTCGTGTTTAAAATTTGAGCTCAATCCAAGTTCGGGATGAGAAGTAATTAAGGAAAAGGACTAAAATGAAAACAAGAAACTTTGCTTTTATTCTCTAAAACTGCAGACAGACTCAATTGCAACAAAAAAATTTAGAGACAAATAACCACTGTAGCACCCAGATTCTCTCGAGATAGTCACTGTAGCACCTTCACCTTCAACCCATCGTTCTTCTTCATCCGGTCACCGATTTAGGCGATTCAAGAGTCTAAATCATAGTACTCAGAGAGACCAATCTATAGACACCAATATCGGAGGTAACCGTTGACTGTAGAAGATGAACGGAGGCTCTAAAATTTCAAAAAAAGTCAGCCACCGTGGATCTTGAAGCTTCGGCCATCGTCGGTCCAAAAGGAGGTTACAGACGTGTAGATCGGCTGAAATAGTGTAGGATTGAGCTGGATCGCGATGAAAAAGACCACCAGAAATCGCTGATCGGAGGAGCCGTTTCCTCGCCGGCGCTGCAACCTTCA
>CANYLF011330142.1:0-12532 GCA_948193215.1 Bocquillonia castaneifolia | reverse complement strand
TCTGTAGCTTGTAAGGACCAGTCAAATCTCTTAACTGTGGAAATTCTTCCCTCAAATGTTCTACATGGCTAGCAACCATATCCCTCAATATAAAGTCAAACTCAAAAGAAGCTAAAACCTCAGCTTCTGAAAAGCCAGATTCAATACACATGTTTTGGTTAGGGGGAGGTACTCTTTGGTACTTTGGTAAGGGGTTGTGTTTGGTGATGGGTGGACTATTGTCTGGGTCGATGATTTTGCTTGCTTCGATTAGATCTTGGATAGAGTGTTTGAGTTGGAGACAGTTATCAGTAGAATGTTTGAGGGTTTGGTGGAATTTGCAAAAAGGCGTCAGGGTTGTAACCAGGTGAGTTTTGGTTGGTTAGGAATCTAGCTTGTTTTGGTTTGAGTAGGTTTTGTCTCTCCAGTCTCTTGAATACTTTGGATAATTGTTGGTTGAAGTTGAAAAATTTCCGGTTGGTGATCACTCGGTTTACATTTGCGGTTTTGGTGTTTAAGGGTCAGCTATGTTGGCCTTGAAGGCATCAATTCATCTTATTTTGAGCTTGACAAAATTATTTTATGTCTAACAAAGTTTCTTAAGTGTGTAGATTAATGATCATTAAGCAAAAGTCAAAATAAAAAATGACATGTAATCCACGCCCGCGATCTGTGAATCACCCCCGTGATTTAAGAAGACAGAAATGAAGGAACTCTCTGGAACTTAGATATCGCTCGCGATATCAAGATCGCTCCCGTGATTTGAAGGGTGTGTTTTATGTGAAAAATAAAGTTACTGCCTAGTTTTATCGTGCCCGCGATTTGTCAATCGTCCCCGTGATTTTAGCAAGCAAAAAACACAAGTTTCTGATACTTCATATCACGCCTGCGATTGGTCAATCGCCCCCGCGATTTCAGCAAGCAAAAAACACATGTTTTTGATCCTTCATATTGCACCCACGATGTAGAAATTGCCCCCGTGATTTCATGAGGCAGAAGACACATATCAAAGGCATTTTCTGAGAACATAGATCGCGCCTATGACGAAGGAAATCACCCCCGTGATTTCTTAGTCAACTTGACCGTTGGAAGATGTTTTAAATGTCTCGCCCGCGACATAGGATTCTCGCCCGCAATTAAGTGTAATCATTGACTTTTGATTCAAAATCATCTATCCGTTGGAGACAAAATTAAATTTATTTCTAATAGCTAGTTTTGGGGTTTATGGCTATAAATACCCCTCTAAATTGTGTTTAAGGATATAACACACATTCTTAGATAGCCAATCTCTTGCAATTAATTTTTATAAATTTATATGTAAATAAATTAATTTTGTGAATTTGTTGTGTGTGGGTAGTTAGAGCTCTAGAGCATTTATTGCTTGGGTTGAGTGACCTTTCTACCTTGTACAAGTGTCAATCTTTATGAGGATTGGGAAACACTTGGGCAGGTTTGGTGTTAGCCTTGTAAACACTAGGTTTTGGGTGAGCCTTGTTAAACTCTAGGTTTGGAGAGAGCCTTTGAAATTCTCTTTGTAAAGGTTGAAGATAGCCTTTTAAATCTTCATTGTAAAGGTCGTGAGATAGCCTGTGAAATCTCACATTGTAAAGGTTGAATATAGCCTATGAAATCTTCACTGAAAAGGTTGGAGATAGCTTGTTAAATCTCCTTGTAATCCATTTGTGGTAGTGGAACCCCAAATTATGTATTTGGGAGAAGTGGATGTAGGTCAATAGTTGGACCGAACCACTATAAATTTCTATCTATTCTCCAAAGCATTTTTAAAATTCTAATATCGCAAAAATTCACCCCCCCCCCCTCTTAGGCATTTCAATTGGTATTAGGGCCTAACAGCTCATTTGTTCCTTAATTGGAAGGTTGGAGATCATTAGAGATGTCGGGTGATGGCTTTGGAAGCTTGAGACATTACTTCGATGAAAGTTACTATCCTTATTGGAAATTGTGTATGCAATGTTATTTGGATAGTGACCAAATCGATGTTTGGGATCAAGTTCTAAATGAATGGACACCACCAACCACAACCATAGGAGAGGTGGTTACAACTCTTGACAGAAAGGATTGGGTGGATGCACATCGAAAGAGCAATGGTAAAAACCATAAAGCTATGTCTATTTTACTTGGTTCTCTATCTAGAGAAGAATGTGCTAGGGTACTTCATTGTACTACTGCCCATGCTATATGGAAAACATTGGCAAACTATCATGAAGGCACAACCGATGTAAAGAATAAGAGGATTGAGCTTCTTGTTTATCAATATGAAACCTTCAAGAGGTTAGCCGATGAAAATGTCATCTCCCTCACCAATCGTCTTCTACCTTTGGTGGAAGGGATAAGGAAACTTGGCAAAACCTATAGGCCTGGTGAAGTCAATACGAAAATTCTTAGGTCCCTACCTAGGAAGAAGTTTAAAGCTAAAATTGCTTCACTACAAGATTCGAAGGATCTCTCCACCATCAGAACCGATGAGCTTATAGGCAATCTCTTAATCTATAAGATGAACTATGATGAAGATGGGAAGCTAGAAGCAAGTGAGAGGAAAGAAGAAAAGAAGAAAAGCATAGCCTTCAAAGCCTCTCAAGATGATGAAGACAACAATGAAGAATGAAAGAATGGCCCGAGTGAAGAACAAATTCTATTGCTCTCTAAGAGGATGATAAGGATGATTCAAGAAAGAAAAGGGTCATCTAGCAAAAGCAAGGATAGGAGGAGAAAGAAAGAAAGCTTCAAAAAGAGTAGCTCCTCAATGAAATGCTTTGAATGTGGCAAGAAAGGGCACATCAAACGTGATTGTCCAACACTCCAAAAAAGGCACAAGAAAAACTTTAGTGCTGGATGGGATGAAGATGAACAAGTCCCTTCCTCATCATAAAATGAAAGTGAAAGTGAAGAGGAGAGTGAGGATGAAGTTGCCAACCTTGCATTCATGGCAATAGAGGACTCTTCAAATGAGGTAAGTACTTCTTGCTTTTTTATTTTTCCTTCTTATACTTTCGATTGTAGTAGTGATGATGAATCCAATGAAGATTATCCCATTGAACTCATCATAGATCTTAACACCCAATGTACTCGCCTTCAACGTGAAAATATTAAAGCAAAAAAACTTTGTGAGGCAAGTAATAAGGAAGTTAATAACTTAAGAGCACAAGTAGAGGCACTTAAACTTTCCTTTGGAAAGCTTAAAGGTCAACTACTTGCATCTCAATTCAAACTCACTTCAATGGATACTCTTACAAAAGAGAATGACACATTTAAATGTGAGGTGGAAGAATTGAGAAAATCCATTGTCAAATTTCATAAGGGTAAGGAAAATCTAGATACCTTATTGGTGTCTCAAAGACTTCCCCTTGTGAGACATGGCTTGGGATTCAATGAATGCTCAACATCTTATGGGACTTCTAGTACCACTTTTGTAAAATCATCATCACCACCATAAATTTCTAGTGTTGATGTTGCTAAGACCTCACCACCATAAATTTCTAGTGTTGATGTTGCTAAGACCAAGGGTCGGAAGCCTAAGTCTTAGCAAGGAGACAAGCCATAAAATGGCTCATTGGCCAAGAGGTCTTACACCTCTCAAGGCAAAACTAAAGGAAAGCCAAAAGGTAAGTCTAATGATAAGCCTCAAGGCAAGCCTAAGGGCAAGCTTATCCCTAAAGGTCAAAATCCTAAGAAACATCATGGAAAACAAAAGACCTTGAGCAAAAGGACCTCCTATCCTAATGTTCAATGTCATTATTGCATGAAATGTGGACACATTAATGTGTTTTGCCATGATAGGAGGGAGCAACTTGTCTTAAGTACTTTTGTTTATGCTAACCCTCAAGGACCCAAACTTGTTTGGGTACCTAAAACAAAGAATTAATTTTCTTTTGTAGGTATGCTTGAAAACATCAATGGGAGCAAGCAAATGGCATCTTGATAGTGGATGTTCCAAGCACATGACCGGTGAGAAAAGTCTATTCTCTAAATTAGAGATGAAAAATGGAGGATCGGTAGTATTTGGTGATAATGCCAAAGGTAAGGTAATTGGCATTGGCACATTTAGTAAGGATTCCTCTACATGTATTGAAAATGTGCTTCTTGTTGATGGTTTAAAGCATAACCTCCTTAGTATAAGTCAATTGTGTGACAAAGGCTTTAAAGTTACTTTTGATTTGAATACTTGCTTAATCACCAAATCTTTGGATGATGAAATAGTTTTCAAAGGCAAAAGATCCAACAATGTCTATGCAATTGACCTATACAGCCTTACTAACCAAAATGTGAAGTGTCTTGTGTTTATTAGCAATGATGCTTAGCTTTGGCATAGAAGGCTTGAGCATGCTAGTATGGACTTAATTGATAGCCTAAGTAAAGGGGAGCTTGTAAGAGATTTACCCAAAATAAAATTCTCCAAAGATGAGATTTGTGGAACTTGTCAAAAGGGAAAGCAAGCTAAGTCCTCCTTCAAGCCAAAAAATCAAGCAAATACTTCTAGACCACTTGAATTACTTCATATGGTTTGGTTGGACCTTCACAAGTAGGTAGCTTGAGTAGAAAAACTACACCTATGTCATTGTTCATGACTTCTCTAGATTTTGTTGGGTTGCATTTCTTACTCATAAGAGTGATGCTTTTGAAACCTTTAAATGTTTTACAAAACGTGTTCAAAATGAAAAACGTGTTCAGAATGGAGGTATGTTACCACTTTCGGGTAGAAGTGAGCTTCTGGATTCAAAGTTTCCTCCTTCAGAAAATTTTATGAAAACAAGTTCAGAGCCAAAAAAAAAAATCCTCCTAATCCTTCTCCAAAAAAATCTTCCTCCCCTCTGCTACATCTCTTTCCCTTTATAGTGTTGAGAAATTAGGGTTTTTTTCTTGATACATCGAGAATCTGCTTTTTTCAGGTGAGTAGGGTATGACAAATCATTACCCGTTATCTCCTGTCGGAACGTGCAAATGCTCCATAATTATTTTGAAAACAATATACATTGGGCCGGGTTTTCTTTTTTTTTTTTGGCTCAAAATGATTTTCTGGTTTATGTGGGCCATATTAAAGGTTTCGACACATATTTAAACATCTGTTCAGACCATTAATTAAGCCAAAAATATGTTTTGAAAATATTTAACATACTTTAAATAATTTTCATTTTCCTTAGCTCACTTCTACAAGAAACTGGGTAACAAAGTGGTCCAAACTAGACCATATTCATCATTGGGCTCCCATGTCGCTTCTACGTACCTGCATCCAATAATTCAGTGTCTACAATTGTTCTTCAATTCTGCCTGTTTTTAGTGCAGAATTTCTTGGTTTTTTTCATTTTCTTGTTTTTGATGATTTTGATTCTGAAATTTATTTTAAACTATGTTTTATGTTGTTTTTAGACAATTCTAACATGTTTTAATCAAAGTTAAAAGCATTTAAATTGATTTCAATTGATTTCAAAAGTTATAGTATATTACACGTTCATTTCAATTTCAATTGAAATTCACTTTTAATCTTTTAAATTCTATGATTTGATGTTTTGTTGTTTGAAACATGTTTTTATGGCATTTAAATGATTTCTAAATTGATTTTGAGCATTCCCATTTATTTCAAGTGATTTCCATGAAAGTCAGTACGTTGTGCATTCACTGTATTGAATGTGTGTTTATTGTAAGTTCTTGGCATGATGCATATAGTTGATTTACATGTTATGATGTATGTTTACCTTTTTTTTAAATTCTTTTAAGTTGTTTTGATTGTTCTAAGCATGATTTGAATGATTTGGAGGCATGCTTCATACTTTCCATAAGTTAGGTATTATATGCCTACTATAAGTGTCATTTGAGTGTTGCTTGATTGCTTAGATGAACTTTAGGTTGGGTTGTGACATATAGACATTTGGTTTAGATTGTTTGCATCATGTATTGATGTTTTGGTTGAGTTTTCTACCAATTTTTTGCGTTTGGTAAGCCCGAAAATTGTATTTTTCTACATTTTCTGCTGTCCCCCATGAATGTGTGTGGCAAAGCCACTGTCTAGGGTGGATTGAGCCCCAACACCACTCCCAAGAGTGGCGTTGAGCTCAACGGCACTCCCAAGAGTGGCGTTGGGTGGTGATTGTGGCAAAGAGTGGCCTTCCTTCCTGTGAAGGCTCCCCAAGTGCTCTACAACTCCTGTGTACAAAAAATTCACGTGGAATGTAACTAAAAGGTAACTATTCTAACCTTCTTTGGTAAGAAATGGGCGAAATAGGCATGAAATTAATCTAATAAGGTTATTCGGTAATCCCTAGGCTAAAATGGTAGCAACCTAGGTTGCGTTGATGAGTTGGTGGTATTTGCTTTGACCATTTGCATGTAATTTAGACTAACTATGGTTTGGTAATATAAAATCGACCTTTGTTTGTATAGAAACTCACCTCTTGCATGCTTTTATATGTTGTAAAATGTAAGAATGTGCTTATATGTTTTACTTGCTTTAAGTAGTGGAAATGAAGGTAGATATAAACCTATGAGTTGCTTATAAAGAATCACGCCTTAAGAATGCATAAGTCCGACCTTGGAATCTCTGTGTCTTTTTGGTGTCTTATGCATTCTTAAGGGAATCGTGACGCTCTCCAATTTCTTTTCCCAATGCCTATTTGAGTGGTGACTCACATTATTAGCTCCCGTATGCTAAACGCAAAGTGCCGCGGTCGTCGCATGACTTGGATCACTGAGGTATCCAATCTTTATCCACAGATAGCATATGCTTTAATTAGCATGAGTCTAATGATGTAGGCTTCTTGCTAATCACCAATTAGCTTTTGAAAACCTTTTTTTAACTTGAAAAACCAGTTTTGAGTCAAAACTAGCTTGTTTTAAACATAATCGTGCAAAATTCAGATGGTTTTTGCCAAAACTTCTTGTTTGAGTCTCAAAATGGCCTGAAACTTTATCTATTAGTAGATTGGGTCATTCTGCACATTTTTGTCTCTAATACAATTTTTCAGATTCGGACGTTTCAGGCCTCAAACGGGCCTTGGAAATGTCAAACACCCTCCAAGGGCTTCCAACGCCACTTAGAGTGGCGTTGACACTCGCCAACGCCACTTGAAGTGGCGTGGACATCCCTGGGCAGTTCAAAATGTAAATTTCGATCTGTTATCAAACTTTAAATGATCGGATAAGGCTAAGCTTCATTCCAAATCAGTATTCAAGCTTGAGATGAGATAGAAAATGATGAATATTATCTATTTATCATTTGTTTATCATTATCTCTTCATTTATCCTTGATTTTGAGTGGATTTTCATTGTTTATCATTATTAAAATGAATTTCTATCCTTAAACTCTATCTACAGAGGCTTAGTTAGACTAATTTGACTCCCCTAAAGCCCAAGAATGAGGCTATATTCAGATGAGTAATCCCTAGAATGGGTAAACATCAATTTGAATTTAGATAGAGATAAGAAATCAATGATTTGACCTCATCTTTTCAATTTGCTGCCTATAAAAGGCAATGAATTCTCCTTGAAAAGGGGGTTTTTAGTTGGCTAGTGATTAAGAAATTCATTTTTAATCTGAATTAATTAAAAACTTAGTGTTCCTAAGCTAAAATCAACTCCCTTTACAAAGCTTTTTGACTTAGAAACCCTAGGTTTCCTTTGCATTGGATTTTTGGTGTTTCTTGAGAAGAAATACTGCCTGCCATTCCATTTTCCTTGGTGATTAGCAACAACGAAGCCTTGTTCTACATCATTCAACGCTCCCTGAGGGTACTCAAACCAATTCAGAGAGTTTTGAGGTAAGTTTTATGTGTTTTATTCATTGTTTGATCATTCATGGCATGATCTATCGTGTATAGCATGTTCTTGTGATTTTTAATGTTTGTTGGCATGTTTTATGACATTTTTCAAATGATTAAATGATGTGAAATGATGCTAATATGCTCTGTATATGCGTCTTCAATTACTAACACGTTTTTGTTGTATTAATATAATTATGGGTAAGATCTGAGATTATTTTGCGCGTTGAAATGAATTTCCTATCAATATTTATGCAGTTTTAATGCATAAAAATTGCATCTTTGGCTGAAAATATGTGTTTTAATGTGTTTTGATGCATGATAACATGTTCTAAATTAATATGAATGTATTTAGGCTTAGAACATTTAATTTTGGCATTCAAATCATTTGTATATTGCATTTTGTTGCATTTTCCACGATTTTGTACATTTTTCTTTGGATCTGTGCTTGGACTGGTGTTGGGGCCAGTTGAATTGGCATTATGCTAGTTGAAGTGACGTTGGCAGTCCTACAACGCCATTCCACACTGGCGTTGGAACATTGGACTGGCGTTGGGGTCTTTCTAGGCTTTAAAAATTGCATTTCACGTGGAATTAAGCGACGAGGTAAGCTTCTAATCCGTCTTAGGTAATTTTAGTACCTTTTAATGCATGACAAATGGTTAATAATGTTTATTTGGTAATAAATAGGTTAAAATAAGTTAGAAACCTAGCTTGTGTTTTTTGGTGCTTTATGTGTTTTATGTCACTTTTTGCGTGTAATTTGAATTTTAACCTTATTTGGTAAATTTGTTGAAATGAATCTTGTTTGTTAATAATAGAAACCAACTTTTCATAAATGTATTATGCATGTAAAATGTAGGATTTGTTTTGCTTTATTTGCTTTGATATAATTGCCATAGAGGAAATGAAGGTTAGAATAATTCTAGAAGTAGCTAGTAAGAATCACTCAGTAAGAATGCAGTAGTCCGATCACAGAATCTCTGGGGTCAATGTGTCTTTGCATTCTTAGGGGAATCGAGATGTACACCATGTAAGATATTCTTGATGCTGGTTTAGGTGGCGATTCACTATTAGCTCCCTCATGCTAAACGCATAGTGCCACAGTCGTCAATCAGGCTGGGACTGTTGAGGAAACCCCTCTTTGTCTACAGTTTGGCGACTCCACTGGGGAAGACAGACTACTGATTCATGTGATTATAACCGCTTCTTATTATTATTCCAAACTCGAGTTTACATTAAAACACCCTACCTCGTGGGTACCATTGGTCAAGCCGCCCTTGATTTTTAATGTGCACTTCTTGGGTAGCGAAATCAATGACTACCACTCATAGATGGAATTGCCCGACCATTGCTTACCATGATAGTTATGGTTAATGAGTGATAGTTAATTGGAAATTCTAAGCTGAATGTCCTACCATCGATTGAACCTTTTTTGAAAAAGGGAGATGGTTAATGGGAGGTCGCCTTCTATGGGAACCTCTTGTAGGCTGAACTGATCGAAGCCATATAGTGACCTTAGCAACTTCCACTATGACTTACCAAACGTTGTTTGCTTATATGATGCCATGAAGCCATTATTTTGACCTGGACTAGTGTTATTGTTCTTGAGTCAAACCTCTGATTGCTACTTATGGGGGTGTCAAGTGTTAGTCTAAATATACCTGACTAATATGGCCCTACAGCATGGGATCAGTTAGCATTTGAGAAGACTGACCTTTGACTACTACCTGTGTTTGAGGGACGTTGGTGCATTGATCTAATTGTACCTGATTGATGCTAAAATGACCCTAGAATATGGGAAACATCAAGGACTCGTCAAGAGCAAAAGACATGGTATAAGGACAGAATGATGACTTATTGTTTGGTTTGGATGATGAGAGCTCTTGTCCTATGCAAATGTGCATATTACGTCAGCAAGAGCATCCCCCATTGATACGAAGGCCCAAACCCATTCCTAGGAATCTTGACGGCCAAATGAACACGTGTGTGGGAGAAATAAGGTTGGAAGGTCTACCACTTGGTAGTAAGTGTGATTGCCTAACGTTTGTTACTTGTGTTGGTTGTTTCATTCATTCATGCATCCTTCGATACATAGCATAGCATGCTAACCCCTTGTTTTGCAATATCATGAATCCCCCTAGGAAGGCCCTGGAAAACACACACTTTCAAGCAATTCGGAACTTGGTTCAGACTGAAATTTGAAAAGCTCTACAAGAAGAAAGGCAAATGAGTGAAAGGATGATGCCACCACTGCTAGGAGATTCACTCCCACTTGATTTTGAGATGCCCCTTTTGGAGAGGTTCAATGACACTTCAGACCCGAGACTTCAAATCATGCAATTTGACTTCATCTTGGAGGAAATGCTCCTTATGCCGGCATAAGAGTTGAGATTGTTTCCTTTATCCTAAAAAGGAACCGCTTTAAAATGGTATCAGGCACCGCCTTTCAAGGTTCAAAATGATGCTAGATTGCTTAGATATCATTTCAAGGATTTCTTCCTCCCAAAGACAAGGGAGATAGTCCACGAGATTCTATAGGATTTTCCAGTGATTGATTTGAGCCGTTCATTGTTGGATAATTTTAACTATCTGTATGAGAAGTGGTTGCTCATTCCCAAAGTTTCAGGATCCTCTAGCTTAAATGTTGCAGCATGGACCTAATGAATGGAGGTATTGCAAGTATTGTGTCTACCTAGGACATAATTCTGATCACTGTGGCGTGTTGAGAGAACTTTTGGAGGTAATCATTACCAAAGATAGGCTGGGAGAAAAAGAACTTGGGAAATTCTACAAGCCTAAGACTCCCAAGAGGAGAGTGATCCCTAGGGATAATCTGTTTGGAGGAAGCCGGAAGGGTTCCGCACAAGATTTGTTTAACAAGAAGCTCACTAGAGGACTCAATCCATGAATGAAGCATACAGGGCCTCTCCTATACATGGACACTCCTTATCGCCAGTTCTATCACCATAATGGACACTACTTGGAAGAATGCCCAACTTTCATTTTTGAATTCCAAAAGCTTGTTCAATAAGGAGTGATAATAAATGTTGGTCCAGGAATATGGGGCTTCGCTGATGAATGGAATCTCATTAGTGAAGGATTGTTGGGAGACTCCACTGATTTAGAATTTACAGAAGATGAGAATCGCTGGATGGGAGATTATTTAATCCGGTATCATGTTGATGAGATGCCAGCCCTACTACAGTTCATGGAAGATCAAGAAAAAGAGTTGAGGAAGAATGGTGGGTTAGAAGAAATAGGAATCTAAGGCATCATCCAAGACCCTTGTTGTTTTGTAGGATTTAGAAATCTTTGTATGATTATATTTGCTTAGTAGTTTGTCTAGACTTTTTTCCTTAAAATAATATTAATAAAAAAGCAGCCTCTTTTCTTTCTGTTTTCCTTTCAAAAGTCAATGATATAAATGTTGAATTTGCTTACTTGTGTGATGTTTTACCTGATGGCACTATGCATTACATAGATCATACCATAAGCATTTTTGACATTAATTCTGTGCAAACTCATTTTATTAATCTTGGCATAAAAGATAATCCAAAGGAAATAGCACTTGCATTTGATATTACTGCTAATGAGAGAGAAAATTTTGAAAAAATATTAAATAAAAGAAAAGGAGTATTTGCATGGACATATGATGACATGCCAGGTATCGACAGAAGCATTGTAAAACATTGCATCCCTACAGATCCAAACAAGAAGCCAGTTAAACAAAAATTGTAAAGACTTAGACCAAAATGGGCGAAGCTCATCAAAGAAGAAGTTGAGAAGCAACTCAAAGCTAGGTTTCTAGAAGTTGTTGACTATCCAAGATGGTTGACCAACATAGTACCGGTGCCCAGGAAAGATGGAAGGGTGAGAATGTGCGTAGACTACAGAGATCTAAACAAACCATCGATGAAGGATGACTTCCCACTACCCCATATTGATGTTTTGGTTAATAGTTCTGCATCAAGCACCATGTATTCCTTCACTGAATGGTCTGCTGGCTACAATTAAGTCATGATGGCACTTGTAGACAAGATCAAGACAGCCTTCATCAAGGAATGGGACATCTATTGCTACAAAGTTATGCCATTCGAATTGAAGAATGCGGGGGAAACCTACCAAAGGATGGCCACAACTCTGTTCCATGACATGATGCACAAAGAAATTGAGGTTTATGTAGATGACATGATGGTTAAATCATTAACCAAGGAAGGACACTTTGAAGCATTGGATCGATTCTTGATGAGGGTCGAGAGGTACAATTTGAGGCTCAATCCAAAAAAATGCATCTTTGGAGTAACTTCTGGGAAGCTCTTTGGAAACGTTGTGAGCCAGAGGGGAATTGAAGTGGATCCAAACAAGGTTAAAGCCATTCAAGACATGTCAGCACCCAATACAAAGAAAGAAGTCAGAGGTTTTTTATGGAAGGTCCAATACATTAGCAGGTTTATGTAACGACCCGAAACTAACACAATATAATACGGATTAATATAGATAATGATAGTAATTACTCTTGATTTAAAATTCAAATAAAAATTTCCCTTGAAAATAAATTTTTCTCTGAAAATGGGGTCACAACAATCGTTCTGAATAGTGCAACGATCGTTGTCAAATGTCCAACGATCGTTGTGGATGAACAGTGATCGTTGTGAAATACAGGAAAATCGGCCAAAAATCCAGTGAGGTACACGAGCTCGTGGGAAAATAGCAACGAGCTTGTTGCAAATCAACAACGATCATTGTGAATAGTGCAACGATCGTTGTAAGCCAAAAATCAC
>CANYLF011330128.1:0-11432 GCA_948193215.1 Bocquillonia castaneifolia | reverse complement strand
ATAACATTATA
Organism: Bocquillonia castaneifolia; assembly: GCA_948193215.1. Classification (NCBI taxonomy): domain Eukaryota; kingdom Viridiplantae; phylum Streptophyta; class Magnoliopsida; order Malpighiales; family Euphorbiaceae; genus Bocquillonia; species Bocquillonia castaneifolia. The sequence continues at coordinate 11,421 of CANYLF011330128.1, read as the reverse complement.
GTTGTTATGCCAATGTGTGTTATTGATATTGTACTTATTTTTTAGGCCTAAAAGCCTTTTATGGCCTGAACTTTAGGCCATTTTTCAAATATAGCCCCAACTTCAAAAAGTTTCAATTAGTACCTCGTACTTTTCGAATTGATTCAAATATAGCAAACTCGATTTTGGCGTGTCTTTTAGCTGACGTGGCATGTGGCTTTGCTGACGTGGCTCTCATTGCTGTTGTGGCTTTTGTTTTGGATGACGTGGCTGCCGCGTCAGCATCCCACGTCAGCAAAAGCACATGCCACGTCAGCAATGAGAGCCTCGTCAGCAAGTCGCTTCAGCCAAAACACACCCCAAAATCGAGTTGGCTATATTTGAATCAATACGAAAAGTACCAGGTACTAACTGAAACTTTTTGAAGTTGGGGCTATATTTGAAAAATGACCTAAAGTTCAGGCCATAAAAGGCTATTGGGCCTATTTTTTATGATAACAGTGTGATGATTTTATTGTGCTATGAATATTGAGAGTGTCACTTTTGATATATACTTTATAACTTGATAGTTATAATGTGACACAATTATTGAGTTGATGCAATATGATATTAGATGATTTAAATAAAAATGACGGGTATAATAAAGATTTGTATTGGATAATTGTATGTGATGTGGATTAGAATTTATATTCTAAATTTGTTATATGTTTTCATAAATTAATATAAAATGGTATATGATGTCAGTAACCGAGAAAGTCTTTAAAACAAGACTTCTAATATTAAAATTAATTAATTAATTAATTAATTATATATATATATATATATATATATATGCTTATTTTCTCACTGAGCATCAAGCTCATTATTTTCCTCAATAATCCAGTGTTGTAGAAAAAATAAATAGAAAGAAAAGGCTATTTTGGTAGAGTTCCATGTGGCTGGACTCCAATGATCTCAGGAAAAAGTATTTTTATAATTATTAATATTATTTTAAATTTTATTTATTAAAGAGTAATAATAAATTAATATTTTTACATAAAAGTTTATTATATGATAAATTAAATATTTCTAGTGTGAGAATACTAAGTATATGTATAAATGGATTTATAAAGGTAAGGCGGTACACAGCAATTGTCCTACCAAACATGACATGCACAAGCTTCTTTGTTTTGATGTTATATTTGTTTTATTCATAGATTAATAAAAAGACAGGTCTCAAGTCTCCCAATACATAACCTAATGGTTGAGACACTTATAATCAACCAGGAACTCATAGAAACTCTTTCAGGTTCAGGTTCAAATCTCCTTCGATGCCCACATTAAAAAAGAGCCTAAAAACCTATGACCATTGTTTACAATTTTTTTCTTTTCGACCCTATCATCAATAAAGAAATTTATCTAATTAAAAAAATATATTTCCAAAAAATGTAAATGCCACCTTAGACCTTAGGTGAGTTGTTCAACCTTTTCCTTTGAAGATATTCATTAGAACTATTATTCTGTCATGAAATTTTAATTTATAATAAGAAATATATATTATTCATGTATAAAAAACAGTTAGACTACGATTTGATCAATAATGATTAAAAATTAACTAAAGTTATTTTAAAAATAATTAGAATTAAAATATAAATTCGTTATAACAAGGATTTTAATAATTAAAAGAAAGATATTTTTATTTATCAATATATAGGTACAAGGGAAAGCATTGTCGGCATGGTACCTAATAATTCAGAAAACTACAGAGATGGCAGCATTATTCGAAAGCGTGTTTTTTATTTTAAATTAATAGTATTTTGGATGAATCTTTTGTTGCTAGTTTTTCTTCTTGTGTTGACAATCAAAATCATACAGCCTTTTCAAATTAAAATGAATTTTTTTGATGCAAGCTGTTTCCCAAAGAAACTTTAAAAAACAGAAAAAAAAATTAAAATGGCCACTAGAATTTGACAAATCGTTATAAAATGGAGATTATTGTGTGATTGCCATAAATGTTAAACAAATTGCCAAGTCCAAACAAGTGAACTCATTTCCAAACCTCTTTGGACGAGTTCAGATTTCAGAAGCAAGGAGCATGTATGTTAACGTATATGATATTACAGGGCACAATATATCAAAAGACACTTGAATTCATAATAAAAGGAATTATCGCCACCTATAATTTTTAAGAATCCTTTAAACATTTAAATTTCTCTATATACACATACTTTTAAACACCTTGTATGCTTTTTTTATATCAATAACTAATATATTCCTTATCAAATATTATACTCAGGCCTATCAAATATATTTTTTTCATTAATGAACTTTTTGAAAAAAACAATTTAACCTATTTAATTTTTCTAACATCAATTGTGTTCTTTTAAATATCCCTTAAAATTTTTGTGTTACGTTTATGAAATATATTTTTATCCCCTAATGTTACCTACTTAATTTTTAAAGGTAAAATGTATAAATAGGTCCTTGGATAACGGAAAAATTAACGGAGTTAGTCAAAGAGGCTGATTTGTACTGATTTTTATTACTTCAAGGGCTGAGTTGTACCGAGTTAAAATTCAGTGACTAAAATATTCTTTCAGGAAAATGTTAAGAGCCTATTTGTACCTTTTGTCATTTTTAAAACATTGATGTTTTTCTAAATATCCCTTAAAATTTGTCTGTTATGTTTATGGAATATCCCTTAAAATTCAATATAATGTCTACTGACATATTCTTCCATACTAGAGGTGCAATCGGAATGTGATAGAAAAAGAAGGGTAAACTTAATTAGTAATTTTAAGTAAAGTATTGTAATAGAAATATGATATAATGTTAAATTGAATTCTTTTAAGTGCTATGGAGTTTGTAAATTAAAAGACTATCTAAAACTTAGTTTTATAATATGACATATAAATATACAATGATGTTAGCATTAAATATGTGTCACCATAAAAATTTAATAAAAATAGCTCATGAGTATGCTTGCCATGTCAGTATTTATAGATGATTGGAGAGTTTGAAACAATTCAAAAATATAATAAATCACCCCATTACACACTTTAAAGATTATGATATTTCAAATTGTAGTTAACCATTTTTTTACTTGTTTCAAATCGATCTAATTTTGTGTTTTCACTATTATATCAAATATACAAAGCGATGCCAAACACTTGACCTTATACCTATCCACGGTTTGGATATACTTATTGAAAAAGAACTTTTCATGCACGTAATTAACTTGATTAAAAATTGGAAGATTTGATTGTTTTAGTAATAAAATTAAAATCTGATAATCATTTTTAAACACAGTGAAAATTTATAGTGAACTGCATATTAATTGTAATGAACAAAAGCTTTTATTTAATTAAAGAGTTATATAACTCTTAATTAAATTGTCTTAAAATTTTAACTTCATATTAACAAAGTTATTTTATTTTCTACCACCAAATATCACAAAATTTCCACATTATAAAAATTTCTATTTAGACTAGATCTTATGGAACCATACTCATTAAATAATTTTAATAATAATTTTTCTTACCTACTTCTCAGAATGTATAAGTATTATTATTATTATTTTTTTGATAATTTACGAGGCTGCAATACTGAACCAACAAATAAGAGGCCAACGAAATCAAAAACAACAAAATGGAGGAAAGAAAAGACTTAACCTCCATACCGAAAACAGCTCCTAGATTTCTACGAAGATTGTAAAATTTATGAAGATCTAATTTAGATAAGACTTTTCCATTCTAATTTATCATAAGCAAGTGCTACAAGGTCTCAAGTTCTCTCCAAATTTAGATCGTAAAAACTGTTGAAATTTTCTTTATAATGCAATTTATTGTTTAATTAGGTGAGTAATTAAATGATTAAAAGAAAGTTTCCATTAATCCATGTTGACTATTATTCGGCATGGGTAGGCGTCAACAAAAAAATAAAAAATTGCAAGTTGAATTCCATCGATGCATGGAAAGCTGATGGTGCAATTAAGCACACAGAAATACATACCTAATAATTTTGATTTTGATTCGCACTATATATAAGAAGGGTAAGGTAAAGCATAGATGCTCATATCATCGCAAGGCCTTGTGCTCGGCACACGCCAATATATACATATATTACTTGAGCTATTATATAGCCACTCTCGAGGTATGGATATTTCAATGATCTCATTTCTTTATTTATATAAATAACTTGTCTCTTATACATAAACACTTTTGTTTTCAAGAATGTAAAAAACGTTAATATATGTACAATAATTGTAAAACCTCATTGCATATGCATTCCGAGAATAATTATTCACTCTGAAATATACAAGAAGTAGCGTTGTTGTTATCAGGGCTCGAATGAACTCTCCCATGCATGATTTTTACTCTCCTCTTAATCTTTAACATCTCTTTTTTCTGACAGCTTACTACTTAGATCTTCATTTATTATTATTATTATTATTATTATTATTATAGCTATATATTTACGATTTTACATGCATGAAGGTGCTAAAATGAAGAATATTATCAAGAAATCATGGGGAATCGGAGTAGTTATGGTGTTCCTTATGGTTGGTTGCAGTTTAACTGCTGCAGCAAAACCTATAACAATTACTGAAGCAGGTCTCCATAAAGTGGCTGCTTCTCTTCAGATGTATGTAGATGAACTGCCTGAGATGCCCAAGCTCTATGGTTACACCACCACCCGGGTTGCAGGCTCACCACCCAACCCGAACAAACTCACCATTGGCATGTACCATATAAAATGGGTATGTCATGATTTCTCTCTCTCTTATTTTTCTTGCATTATGTCTCTTCTGCCTAGAAATTTTGTTTATTATTAATTCGAAGCTTCTATAATCATTATACTTCACAAAATTCCAATTCATTAATTTTCATTTTATATGGACGAGCAGCTGTCCAAGATGTGACTTTTTCTTTTAGTGCAAGATAGATATTAGGTTTATCTTATTATTATTTTTAAAGGCCTAATGTCAAAATAAAAAAATCCAAACCTTTATGGTTTTTTTCAATTATAGCCAAACCTTATAATTTGGTTTCAATTCTATCCCACATATCAAAATTGATTTAAATTGATTGAATTGTGCTTATGTAGCAATCATATTATATCAATTTAATAATTTAATTATTTTATTTTATTGGTTAGTAGTTGTGATTAGGACTAAAAGTAAAAAAAAATTATAATAATTATTTTTATAAAAAAAATTAATAAATCATATTTAAAATAATTAAAGTGTAAAAATATGTGTTTTCACCATCTTACATTCTATTTATAAGTGTGAAACAATAAAAAACATTAATTTGGGTTCAATTTGGTTGTTATATAAGTTAAGGCGTTTGCAATTAAATTAATTTTGAAATCCGGGATGAAATTGAAATCAAATTAAAAGGTTTGGTTATAATTAAAAAAATTAAAAGATTTGGCTATAATTGAAAAAAAATTGAAAAGATTTTGATTTTTTTAGTGATTAGGCCATTTTTAAAAAATCAATGTCAACCTAAACTATATAGCAAATTCTAGGTTTTTTCCTAATACTTTTAATAACTCATCTTCTTTAAACAAGTCCGATTTCAATTGACATAAGTAATTTTCTTTTACTTATTAGTTAATTATCTTCTTATAATCTTAATATCGGGATGATAATTTTTTAGTTTCAACAAGAAGAAAAACTGTACAGGAGCATTTTTTTCTGGTTATTCTGAGCTTGGTGATGTTCTATATAGGACGATTTATTTTTCGATGTTTCTTCAAATTAAAAAAATGCCCTTCATTTTTGTTTCAAGAGACGATGTAATTAGATGTCCATACTTTTTTTTGTACTTGATAATGTTTTCGTGATCACTCCCTGTAATCCTTTCAGTAAAGTTTTTATTCCCATAAAAAAATCATAGTTAGCATATTATTTTCATAAGATTTCCCCTTCAACTATCAATGCCAACTATGATTTGTATAATCTATTGTAATGAACTGTGAAGGCTTGTGTAGTATTGATCGAAAAGAATAGACTAGACCTAAATTTAAATCATTTTTTTATTTACTCTCAATATATTTATCCAATAGCAATAGCTACATGTGTACCGCAATGAAAAATAATTATAGAACATATCATGCTTTTTTTATTTTCTAATTTTCAAATATAAAAAGTAATAATATATGTAAACACTCCCTCATTCAATCATTGAAGGCAAATTGATTTTTAATCCCAAACTATAGTAAACTTGATAAATTTACCTTAATTTTAAATCTGTATATAGTTGGCACATGACCTTTTCAATATAATAATATAAAAATGACGTAGTTGTACTCTATTTTCTACTTCTTCTTCCATGTCCTATTCTTCAAGAATATATGTTTTAAGGTCATGTATCAATCATACACGATTTTATAATTGGGTATATTTATCAATTTTATTATAATTTGGATAAAGAAATTTCATTTTATACCATTATTGAATAACTTTTTTACTTTTTAATTATAAATAACTAAAAATTTACGATACTCATTCCCTTATCGAATGTATAACATGTATACCAAATTAAAGTGAATAAGAAGCACACACTTGAAATATAGAAATTATTCTAACATGATAATGATTAAGATGTGCTTAATGCATGATTTGATGTATATAAATTTTAAAAGGAAAGGTGCCCCTCTCACTTACTTCGTGGGACAAGGGCGTTGCATTAACTTTTGTTTTGTTACTTGTTTCCATTTTTTTTTAATTCATGCAGTAGTAGAAAGAAAAGTGCAAGTTAATTAAACAAATTAAGTTCTTTCATATATTTGTTACGTGTCCTAACTTATTGCAACTTTACATAATCTATTCTGATAATTTCGAAATAGCTCATTCTCCATACGCGTTACAGGTAAGGATTCATTATTCTCCACACGCGTTGTATATTTATTTCCAACTTTTGACCTTAAAATATGTGGATGAATAAACTTAGTTGCTCCATTTTTCTAAAAAAAATATATTTAATTTTAAAAAAAAATAATAATGATAAAGATTTAAAAATTAAAATATTAATATTAAATTTGTTTGCATTCTTGAAAAGAAAAATGTGCAGTTCAAGTTGTATTAATTAATGAAAGTAAATAAAGTAATTTATTTTTGTTTTAATTAAATCATTTGTACTAGCAGTTCTTATGGAAAATATATTAAATAAATTTTTATATGCTGATTATGATGATATGGTGTTCGCTTAAGGAATAATTATACGGTATAGTATATCTGATGATGTGCCAACTAGAAACAATAACCAAGAAAAGTGGGAGATGATTTTTTTTCCAATGAAGTGGGGATGTGAGTTAGTGGGGTAAGAGCATGCCCAATGCATTATATAAAATAAAGAGTATTTTTTTTAATAATGAGAATTTTTATTTAATAAGATATGAAAATTGTAGTTTTTTTAGTAGAATTCTCTTCATTAAATGATAAAAATTTATTTGTCTCTTCTAATTTTGTTCAACTTGTAAAAAAATAAAAAAAAATTCTTGAAACTTTAAATCCAACAAGAGAAGAGAGTGGACTTGACTCATCACTTTTGGATAATTGAACCCACTCTCTTCTTCATATTTAAAAATACAAGCATAATTTAACATATTAACTTTAAAATTTTAAAGAGGCTAAGAGATATAAAAATAGATAATGTATTGAGGATACTCTAATAATCAATTATCAAAAGACAATAGATTTCTTGTAGATTCCTACGTCGCGTTGTATAATTACTCTCGGTTAAGACTTTGGATTAACTAAATCCGATTTTAAATGTATTTTAACGTTGTCATCATTATTTGTTGTAGAAATTTCATCGTGATTTACCAGCAGCGAGTGTGTTTGCCTACGGGACATCAGCACAAACAGCTTCTGTACCAGGTCCCACAATAGAAGCACTTCAAGGAGTACCTATCTACGTGACATGGCAAAACTTCCTCCCACAATCACACATACTTCCATGGGATCCAACGGTACCAACAGCCATTCCTAAGCATGGAGGTGTTCCCACCGTCGTTCATCTTCACGGTGGGGTCCACCCTTCTCAATCAGACGGCCATGCATTAGCTTGGTTCACTTCAGGATTTCATGAAACCGGCCCTACATGGACTCGATCAACATACACTTATCCAAATGTACAACATTCCGGCAATCTATGGTATCATGATCACGCAATTGGTTTGACACGTGTCAATCTCCTTGCTGGTCTGATTGGAGCTTACGTAATCCGTGACCCAAAACTTGATGCAAAATTGAACCTCCCAATGGGCCCAGAGTTTGATCGTCACCTAATGATCGTTGATCGAAGCTTTTGTAAAGATGGATCTTTATACATGAACCGCACTGGAAACAATCCCACCATACATCCACAGTGGCAACCGGAATATTTTGGTGATGCTATCATAGTTAACGGAAAAGCATGGCCTTATCTTAAAGTCAAAAGCAGAAAATACAGATTCCGCATAGTCAACGCTTCTAATGCAAGATACTTTCGGCTTTCATTATCAAACGGTTCATCATTTACCCAAGTTGGATCTGATGGCTCGTACTTACCTCGCCCAATCTCCACACCCACAATCATTTTATCTCCTTCTGAGATTGCCGATGTCGTAATTGACTTCTCCACAGCACAAGTCAACGAAATGGTGTTGACAAATGATGCCCCATACCCGTATCCGGCGGGCAACCCGGTTGATGAGTTGAATAGTAAAATAATGAAGTTCATCATCAACAAAAACCCTAAAAATGAACCTGATGATACGTCAAGGGTTCCGGCAAATCTTGTTCAATATCAAGCAGCTAGGATTCCAGCATCGGCACCAACAAGGTATATAGCGATGTACGAGTACCAAAGTGCAACCGGAGCTCCGACCCATTTGTACATAAATGGTAAAAGATTTGAGGACCCAGTAACAGAGACACCAAAAACAGGCGGGACAGAAGTGTGGGAAGTGATAAACTTGACAGGCGATAATCACCCATTACATGTTCATCTGGCTGCAATACAAGCATTAAAAGCACAAGAATTGGTAGACTTATCTAGATTCAGTGCATGCATGACTGCTAAGAACGATGCAGTTGCATGCAACATAAGTGGCCATGCAATTGGGAAGGTAATTGACACGCCGCCATATGAGAAGACATGGAAGAATACAGTCAAGATTGAGCCAGGATACGTGACAACAGTCTTACTTAAGTTTAATCTGCTTGATGGAGATAAGACGTATCCTTTTGATGCAACCAGCGAGCCAGGCTACGTCTACCATTGCCATGTAAGCTTCAATGTTTTTATTAATTTCTTATTTGTTTATATTCATCTTCATATTTATTTTTATTTCATGCATTAATTGGTCTTACATACATTATATATTGTTTACATGCAGATTTTAGACCATGAAGACAATGCCATGATACGTCCACTGAAATTGGTTCCTTGATGACTTGAGCGAATCTTGAGACCTTTTTACGATAATATATATCAATTGAAGACTTTGTTTAGCCTTTTTCTTTTTCCCTTTTAACTATAATGATATTTGGATAGTGCAATAAACCGTGTGTGAAAATAAAATGTATCAAATCTGCTTCGCTTAAATGTAAAAAAGAATGTATCAATAAAATCTTGCTTTATATTCATCAAAAAAAAAAAAATCCTTGCATTATATTCAAGTTGCTTTTATTAAATTTCTAATTTTTATGAGATTCTATCATTAGATTTTACAAATTTAAGAAAAGAAAATTCTTGTATGGAGTATGATCCATTAGATTATGTGTCTATAACAAGCAAGTCATATATGTGGGTCCCACTTATCATAGACACATGTCCAATGGATCATGGTCTATGCAAGTATTTCCCTTTAAGAAAAAAACTAATGGGAAGTCATTTGGCAGGTAGGCTTGCTTAACTAAGCCATAGGATAAGTGTTAATACCTCGTTCGGTATTATAATGCGAAGATGGATTAGTAATCCCTCTGGATTACTAAGCACATTGTTAACTAATCCCACATCCCCTAGCTTTAGTAATCCCACATTAATGGGATTAGTAATCACATTCTCTTTTATTTGTAATTTAGTTATTTATCCTCATTTCTTTTATTGTATTTTCTAAAATACCCATACCAAAAAAAAAAAAACAACTTCCTTCTTATTCCACCTTTCTATGAAAACAAGTTAAGTTTATTATTAACATGAAATACAAGAAAAGAAAATAGTTATTTCAAATGGAGGGTGACACTGATATCTCAAGGAAAACATAAATAAGTATATATTAAATTTAATTAAAAACTATAACTCAGAGGGGAAAAAAGTAAAAACTTGAATTCACAGATTAAGAAAAACATACCTAATTGTTTTTGTAATTGTGAATTGAGAAGCTTGTTCTTTAACAAAGATTTATAAAAATCATAGCAATTTAACCTAATAATTAATTCTAAGGTTATTTAAGTAATTTTATTGATTTATTTAATCCTACTGTTAAGTTAATCAATATACCAAACAACAGATATTAAATGAGTGATTAGTTAATACTTAGGTTTGGCTTTTTATTACCAAACAAGATATAGGATAAATAATCAAATTCTTTAACTAATCCTAAGATAAATTTTAATCCTACAATTAGCTAATCCATCAACCAAATGACCTCTAAGTGTATACATCATGACCGGTAACATAGGTTATTTATACTTAAAAATATTGCTTTTACATTAGGAATTAATTGTTTAAAGTGGAAGTTAGTTATTTACATTTCGAATGAATTATTAACACATATACCTCTTACTTTAAGTTTGTAAGAATTTTCCCTCTAAATAATAACATGAAACCCCATGTTATAATTGTAACTATTAAATACAAAGTTAATAGTTAATTATAAGAAATAGGGATGTGATGCAACCAAGGATGCTATAGATGCACTTGGGCTGAGCCATACAACTCCAAACCTTAATGGCGTGCAAACCATTCCAAGTGGTGCAAAGTTGAAGACTAAGCTAAGGAATGTCAAGGATGTTTTAGCTTATGATAGGCCAATGACTCGTTCACAGACAAAGAGGTTCAAAGATGCATTACTAAGCTTTGTGGAACTCGTTTATGGCAAGATGGACTTTAGAGCAAATGGAGATGACATTGATGCGAAGATGGTTACAATGGTTGTATTTAAACATGCTTAAAAATGCAAGTTTGACCAATTCAAAGTCAAGGTCAATGGTCAAAGGTCAACAAGTCAACACATTGACCAAGTCAAGGTCAAAGGTCAACATGTTCAACCCGTGACTTAAGTCATATGGCATTTGGACATGTTTAGTTTAGGACAAGCTATGTATTCGTTAGGACAAGTTATGTTTTAATGGATAGAGTTAGTTAGATAAGTCTTAATTCTTTCCTAATTTGATTTAGACATATCCTTATCTAGATAGGATTCCTTTTATCTTTAGTAGATAGCTTATTTTTCTTATTTTCCTTG
>CANYLF011330120.1:0-14091 GCA_948193215.1 Bocquillonia castaneifolia | reverse complement strand
AAAAACAAGTAAATTGTATCTTTTGGGTAAAAGATACAATTGAACAAAATAAATAAAATAATTTAAATTATTGCCATTTCTTAATTGAAGGTACTAATTTAAATATTTTATTCCTAAACACAACAAAGTAAATTATATCTTATATGAAAAGATATAATTGAAAGAAAATTGAAATAACAAAAATAAATTATATCTTTAAAAGATGTAATTGAAATAATAAAAATAACAATGATGAATTTTCCCTCAAAATGGGAATAATCAAATTTTTTAAATCTCTTTTTAAAACCATTTAAAATCAATTTATTTTTTTTTTAAAAAAGAAACTTTTCTAAAGTTTCCAAATCTTAAATCGAACTACGTGGACGTTGATCCCGTCAAACGGGTACATAGGCCTTCGGAATTTAAATTCCGAAGTCAAGTCCGCCCTTTCCAAAAATATTTTTCAAATCAGTTCGCCAATCTAACTTCGTGGACTTTGATCCCGTCAAACGGGTACGTAGGCCTTTGGAAGTTGAATTCTGAAGTCAAGTCTACCCTTTCAATTATTTTCTCAAATCATTAAGCCTAGGTTCGCCCCATCATTTTCTCAAAACCTAAGCTAAGGTTCGCCCCATCATTTTCTCAAATCATAAGCTCGAGTTCGCCCTTTCAAATTTTCTCGAATCCGAAGCTCGAGTTCGCCCTTTCAAATTTTCTCAAAATCGTAAACTCGAGTCCGCCCTTCCAAAATTTCTCAAATCCAATTTTATTTTTCAATTTCTCAATTTTCCAATTTTTCCAATTTTCTTCCAAATTTCCTAAAATCATAACATAATAATTAATTATATTTTCGAGTCAATTTTTTTTATTATTTTCAAATTCATTACAAAAAATAAAACAAAGCATAAATAAATAAAAAATATAAGCACAATTTAAGTACCAAGTTTGGGCGTTGCAGGGGTGCTATAACCTTCCCTACACGTAACTGACCCTGAACCCACAAATTTGCAGACCAGTTAAAGTGTTCCAATCACACTCATAATGATTGGTGGCGACTCCTTTTAAAAAAAATTTAAATCCATCCTCGTCGCTAACTTTTTCGTTCCCAAATCTCCACCAAAAAATTAAAATTCCTAAGATCATAAATTTGAAAATCGGGGAGCGATAGCAGACATTAATGTATGAACCGTCATCAACCATGACACAAGAAGTTCTCTTCCCATTTACTTCAGCTGCAATGAACAAAGCTTTGTTGTGATCCCTTCCTTCTAAAGGTAAGTCTTCATCAAAAAATGTTATCTCGCCTTTCTTCCTCTCAGTCATGAGCCTTACCATTTCATCTAGAGTAGTGGCCTCAAGAATTGGTATTTGAGTCAAAGCCTTGACTAATGCCCGCCTATAAGACTTAGAGGAAACAAGCAAGTCCCATATGCTTGCATTAGTCTTGGTTTTCTTGAGTTGCTTAGTTATAATATCTATCGAGGCAGCTTCCTCCGCCACCCCTTTCTCAAGTTCTTTGTCAACCTCCTTTTGCTTGCCCAAATCCTTCCTTTGAAAATCTCTCGCACTTCTATTAACTAAAGCAGGTTCAAAATCAACAATTTGCATCACATTATCGATTTCAAGTTCGTCTTCATCTGAACTATACCAAGCATCAAACTTAAAGCAATCCTTCATCTTCCCATCTTTCATAGTCTGGATCACATAGGAATCAACTTCATCCCTTGGGAAGGGGATTTTCTTGCCAATCTCATCCATAAGGCACGAATATCCTGTTCAATACTAGTTGACACATCTTCCTTGTCTAGGAACTTTTGCTAAGCATCAGCTCTGTCCCAATCTTTCATATGCTCACCCCAGTTCTTGGGCCATGGTGTGTTTTTGTCATAGATGTCAAACTCTAGACCCCATGTTGGTTCAATCTCAACAAGTGGGACTGCAAGCGGTGGATACTTTGGGTAACCGAACTTTAAAGTCAAACTTGCCGGAAGGTTGGCCTAAGAAATAATCCACATATTCTGATTTCTGTTTAGATACATGATGCACATCTTGAAAGGAATCCTATGCGTTCTTGAGAGGTTCCTCTTCTTCAGCCGAATCATAATCAACAAAACCCCATATTTCATCTAGATCTTCATCAGCGAAAGAGGCCCATACTTCATCTTCAGTCATACTTGAGTCAATGCAGCCAATCCTGTTTGGTGGAGGAACATTATTGTAGGTAGGCAATGGGTTACTTTTAGTGCTTGGTTTCTTAGAATCAAGGTCCATGACTTTCCCTTCATCTATAAGGTCTTGAATGGAGTGTTTTGAGCTTAATACAGTTGTCAGTTGAGTGGCCTTGCACCTGGTGAAAGCAACAAAAGGCGTTTGGGTTATATAATGGTGAGCTAGTGTTTGGTGGGTTCCTGGCTGGTTTAGGTTTTAGCAAGCCTTCTCTTTTGAGCCGTTCAAAGACTTTGGACAAGGGTTTATTGAAATTGGAAAATCTATGGTTGGTTTTGATTGCATTAGCTTCCACAACCTTAGTAGATTATGTATGAGCATGGCTTGAGCTAGCCTTGGTAGTCTTCTTATTTTTAGAGTCAATCTCTTCAACCTGGAGCCCGTCCTCATAGAGCTCTATAAAATTCCTTGGATTCATCAACTGAAGCTTCTCAACCCATGTAGAATGCACATTCCAAGCAATGATTTTGATCTGGTCCCTTTTTGAAGGCTTGTTGGGCATCAAAGCAGCCTTGTTTCTCCATCTATTTAAAAATTCAGAAAAAGTCTCACCATATTTCTTCTAGGTCATCTCTAAGTCCCTCAAGGAAACTTCTAGGGCAGCATTGTAGGAGAACTGACCCCTAAAAGCCTAACTAAGAGTTTTCCAGTCGGATTTAGTACTAGTTGGCAAGGCATGATACCAATCAGAAGCTACACCCTCTAAAGTCAAAGGGATCAAGCCTAATTTCTGCTCGGCATTGAGAGTGGTGGCTGACATAATGGTGATGTATTGCTTCAAATGCAGCTTGGGATCGCTCGACCTATTGAACTTAGTAACATTAGGCATCCTGAACTTAGGAGGGAGTCCAGTTACGCCATAGAGACCTAACTTATCAAAGTCAAATTCCTGGCCCTTTCCCCTTACCATCTCCTAGAGCTTTTCCATCTTAGGATTTTTCTCAGTCTCATCATCATTACTAGATTCCAGTTCTTCGTCCCTCTCTTTCAAGGCCTTCTTGATGGCATTGTCCATCATGTCTTGCAAGGTTTTCAAAGCATCTTCACTCAGTCCAGCCATGGTGCTTGGGGAAGTTGGAGTCTTTGGAGTGTGCTGACGTGTGTTGCGAGCAAGGCGTCCAACCTTTCTTGTCCAAGAAGTGCTAGGAGGATCTATATTGCTACAAAATAAAAGGTTAGCATGCTATGACATTTGTATGCGAGGATGCATGTATGCGTGTATGCAAGCAACACATAGGGACACAAGTAGCAAACGTTAGTCAAACACACATACTACCAAGTGGTAGAACTTTCAACCTTATTTTTCCTACACACGTATTCATTTGGCCAATCAATATTCCTAGGAATTGGTTTGGGTTGTCACATCAATAGGGGATGTTATTGCCGACGTAGTATGCATGTTTGCACACATAGGAAGCTCTTAACATACAAACCAAACAATAAGTCATTATCATGCCCCTATCCCATGTCTTTGCTCTTGATGAGTCCTTAACGTTTCCTATGCTCCAGGGGCGTTTTAGCATCAATCAAGTAGAATTAGACTAACGCACCAACATCCCTTGCACACAAGTAGTAATCAAGGTCACTCTTCTCAAATCCTAACTGATCACATGCTGTAGGGCCGCATTAGTCAGGTACAATTAGACTAACACTTGACACCCCCATAGGTAGTAATTAAAGGTTTGATTCAAGGGCAATAACACTAGACCAGGTTAAATCAATGGCTTCATGGCATCACATAACACATCAATCATTTGGTAAATCCTAGAGGAAGTTGCTAGGGTCATTACATGGCTTTAGTCAGTTCAGCTAAAGAAGTTTCCCATAGAAGGCAAACTCCCATTAACCATCTCCCTCTTTCAAAAAAGGTTCAAGCGACGGTATGACATTCAGCTCAGAATTTCCCATTAACTATCACTCATTAACCATAATAAAGATGGTAAGCAATATTAGGATAATTCCATCTATGAGTGGTAGTCACTGGTTTCGTCTCCTATGAAGAACTCTTGTAAATCATAGGCAACTTGACCAATGGTACCCACGAGGTAAGGTGTTTTAATGCAAGAAAGAATGGAAAGGAATTAGAGTTTAGCATAATAAAATGAGTATTGGTAGAATCACTTGAATTATAAGTCTTTCTATCAAAGTTCCCCAGTGGAGTTGCCAAACTACAGACAGGGAGGTTTTGCCTCAGAACCTGAGCCATGACTAGTAACTGCGGCACTGCGTGTTCAGCTGCAGGGTTGAAGTGGTAGTCGCCACTCGAACCGGCATCGGGAATGTCTTACAAGGTGTACATCCCAATTCCTCTTAAGAATATGAAGGATGCATTGACCCCAGAGATACAAGGATCTGACTTATCAATTCCCAGACATGATTCTTTACCAATACTCCTAGTATTATGCCTACCTTCATTCCCTCTAACAAAAGCAGTAAAAACACATAACAATTTATAACCTACATTTTACATATATTGTAGACACTGAACTTTTGGATATAGGTACGTAGAAGTGGCGCGGGAGCCCAATGATGAATACGGTCTAGTTTGGACCACTCTGTTACCAAGTTTGTTGTAGAAATGTGCTGAAGAAAATAAATAAAAATTATTTCAAATGTGCTAAATATTTTCAAAATATGTTTTGGGCCTAATTTAGGGTCTAAACAAGTGTTTAAATATTTGTCTGAACCTTAAATACGGCCCGCATAAACTAGAAAATCATTTTGAGCCCAAAAACCACCAAGCCCAAAATGAACATCCGGCCGAATGTTCATAGGTCCGGCCGGATGTTCATTATTCCTTTTTAAAAAAAATGGAGTGTCTGCGAGATCCAACAGTGAGAAGTGGTGGTGATCTGTCACACCTCACCCACTTAAGAAAAGCAGATTCTCTTAGTCTCAAGAAAACCCTAATCTCATGACTATAAATAGAATAAGATGAAGAGGAGGAAGGGGGGTTTTCTACAAAGAAAAAAAAGAACAACAGAACAACCATCTTTCTCGGCTAAGCAGTTTCTTTTATTTTGAACAATTCAACAGCTCATTTTTTTCTACCCAAAGCGGTAACTTAACTCAATTCTGAGGGCAACCAACCATCCACGGAGCATCCATACATCCAGACTAAGCATATTTTCACATTTCACATTTCTTTTTTATATTCTGTAACTTTAACATTTTTTTTCATACTAATTTTGTTCTATATTCTAACTATCTATGTGAGTTCTGTGTGAAGTCAGAAGGATGTAGAACCATTTATATTCAAGTTTGGAGCCCCTACCACCACGTTCAAAATTTCACGAAGTCATTTTTTTTAGATTTTTAGTTGTTGTTATAATCTGTTTTAACCATCCAAAATGGATGCGTAAGATTCTATATGAGTTATCATTAGCTAATATATTGTGTATCTATAAGAAAACATAAAAATATAGAGGAAGAAGTTTAGGGAAGACGGAATACAGATCCGGCTGGATGGTCAAAGTTCCGTTCGGATCTTCGCAAACGTCCGGCCGGATTCATGCTGCTCCCAGATGTCCCACTTGCTTGCTTAAATTTAAATGCTCTTTCAGCCGAATGTCCATAGATCCGGCCGGATCTTCATGATGTAGAGGAAAAAATAAAGGCTTTGAAACAGTAAATCAACTAAAGCTTTAGGGTCGGTCAATTCGATCTCTCAGGGTTGAATCGATCAATCGGTAAGATTTCTTTTTGATTTTTATACAAATCACCTAGATCTATTTGTAAATAATTAATCGGACATTTAATTAATCAATACGGTAATAAGTAAATAAATTGGTAGAAATTCATTTCACCTTTCCTCTCTTTAAGCTTATATGTGGATTATTGTCATTTTAAATATTTTAGGTAAATAATGAATGAATTAATGCGCAAACATTAATCCAAAAATATAACAAAAATAATTTAGAAACTAATTATGGATTTTCTGTATGTAAATAAATAAAGAAATAATCCACTCGGTTAACCACCATTAAAATAAATAAGTAGTAACCCACCAATACAGTAATCAGTATTCAACTAATCAGGGTTAAATATAACGGACTTAATGCAGAACTAAAATTTGATTAGAAACAATATTAGGCGCGCCCATTCATTGCATCCTACTTTCCGAGTGATTTATCGCTTTATATTGTTTATCTTTGGTAGGAAATAATAACCTCATTACTTAATTAAATGGGAAATTGCTCCAAGTATGGATGACTCATTCCGAACCCAGAAATCATCTGGTGTGATGACGAATGGGATTTTCCCAAAAAGGAATCTACATGTTTGTTAATCACTAGGTGATCCCAAAGCAAATCGAGTGGCGACTCCACAATTTTCATAAAAATTAAAAATCCATCTAGTGGGTATATCACCATTGCTATTGGACACCAAACGACGGGCAGCGGTAAGACGCATCCCGGGCTCTCTGTCTACAGTGGCGACTCCACTAGGGAAGTTTTTCACAAATAAAAATGAATGAAGATTCTGAGCAATTTCCCATCTCTTTAATTAATCTGGTCATTGTTCTCCTTTGCATTGCATGTAGTTCTGCATTTTTAGGGTCCCTGTAAACCTCAGTACCATTTATAATGCAATCCAATGATTCCACACCAGTTTCTTGGATCGTATTATCAATGGACCACTCACAGTGGTTGGGAATCCTACCTGGCTTACCATCTTGGCAATGGTTGATGAGTCACGGAAGCCCATACTGGATCTCCTACCATCCTAGCAATGGTTAATAGGAGTCCGACTCTGTGGGAGCCTTCTTAGCCAAACCAAAGAGTCAAAACCCAACATGTAATAACCATAGAAGTTTCCTACTTATTGTAATGTTGCCATGAGTATTTGTGATCATTAAGCCTAAAACCTATACCGGAACTCTGTTCATCTAAAGGCAGAATTTAGGTACAAGGATACAAACTTGATTATCACAAATGCTATTATTTGTTAGGATAGTTTGAGAGAACATTTATATGCGACGGTACTATCATCCCCTGTTGATGAAATAAAGTACCCCAGCCTACCTAGGAAATGGACTCTTGACCAACGGAATACGTGTGTGGGAGTAATAATGTTGGAAGGCCTGCCAGTTGGCAGTATTTATTACTTGTACAGCTAACAGATTTTCTTATTTTCTTGTCATGCATACATGCACGCATGCATACATGCATCTGCATCTCAAGCATGTTGCTAATATTTTTGGTTTGCAGCAAATATTGAGTCTCAGTCCACTTGGAGAAGAGTAGGAAGAAGGCTAGTCAGAGATAGTACTGACTCAGACAGAATGGCAGGAACAGGACAACCGTTTGATATGGATGCAATGTTAACCACCTTGAGGGCCATGATTAGGGAAGAGGTTCAACATGCTATTAATACCAGAACACCTAAGAACCCACCTCCAGAAGGGGAAGACAGAATTGAGGGTATGATGCTATCTCCACCTTAACTAGGAAGGTGGAACAATTGTAAGAAATGGTTCGGGAGAAGAAATCAGACATAGAATTTGACCTGGATAGTATGGGAGTCAAGGGCATGAAGAATTTGCCTCCCAAATTTACCATGCTTGATATGCAGAAATTCAATAGAACTGGAGATCCCAAGCTTCACCTTAAGCAATACGGGTCTATCATGGCGGCCACACCACTTGACAATGAACAAAAGGTGGGGGTGTTCCCTCTATCTTTAACTGGGGTAGCCCAAGACTGGTACCACTGGCTACCAGCCACAATCCAGTCCAACTAGAAAGAACTCTGTGAAGCATTCCTAGGGCAATATGCATACAACACCAAGCTGGAGGTTTCCTTAAGAGAGCTAGAGATGAACCAAAAAGAGGTACAATGAACCTTTTGTAGACTTCTTGACCAGAAGGAGAAACAAAGCAGCCTTGCTCAAGGACAGACCTTCAGAAAAGGACCAAGTCAGAATAATGGTTTGAAATGTACTCCTTAACATGATGGAGACTCTGCAAATAATGAATCCTAAAACTTTTTCTAGCCTGTATGATGATGGGTTACAATGCGAGGAGATAGAGTCAGAAAAAATGAGGAACCAGAAGGGAAAAGCCACATATAGCCGGCCCTCAAGCACCAAAATCGTAGATGCAAACCGAGTAATCACCAACCAGAAATTTTCCAACTTCAACCAACCACTATACAAAGTATTCAAGAGACTAGAGAGACAAAACCTACTCAAACCAGAACCAGCTAGATTCCCACCCAACCAAAACTCACCCGGTTACAACCCTAACGCCTTTTGCAAATTCCACCAAACCCCCGGACATTCTACTGATAAATGTCTCAAACTCAAACACTTTATCCAAGATCTAATCGAGGTGGGTAAGATCACCGACTAAGACAACAGACCTCCTAGTACCAAACATAACCCTTTACCAAACTACCACAGAGTACCTCCCCCTAACCAAAATATGTGTACTGAATCTGGTTTTTTTGAAGCTGAGGTTTTAGCTTCTTTCGAGTTTGACTCTACCTTGATGGATATGGTTGCCAGCCATGTAGAACATTTATGTGAAGAACTTCCACAGTTAGGAGATTTGACTGGCCTTTACAAGCTACAGATGAGTTCTGATGAGCAAGTCAGAAATGTGTATATGTTCGATGCCTGGTATTCATCTAGCGAAGATGAAGTGGAGCTAGCAGATACTTTCCATTTGACTTGGAATGATGATTCCTTGTTACAAGTCACCCGGAGTGGCAGAGATTATTTGAGGAAAGATCTTGACATCCCAGAATCTAGTCACCAGAGGAATGGTCCAATGTCGGAGATAGGGAAAGATATTATGGAGGGAAGAGAAGACCTAATAACAGAACAGTTGAAGAAAACCAAAGCCAATACAAGCATCTGGGATGTGTTGGTTCTGAGTCACACAGGAGAGATTTAGTGGATGCACTGTCCAAGATCAAAGTTCCTAAGGACGTTTCACCTGAGAACATGGTTGGGTTGATGTTGGATAAGAAGATGGGTGAGATTGCATTCTCTAATGAGGATCTACATCTGAAGGGTTGGGAGCACAACAAGGCTTTATACATTGCTGCTGAGGTTAATGGAAAAAGAACATCATGTGTTATGGTTGATGATGGATCTGTTATCAACGTCTGCCCATCAAAGCGCCTTCCTAAGATAGGAGTTTCAGCTGCTGACTTACAGCTATTCGATTTAGTCATCCGAGCAAATGATGACTCAAAGAGGAGTGTAGAGGGTACCTTCACTGCTAGGATCAAAGTGGGTCCGATTGAATCCAAGGTAAACATTACTATCTTAGATATTCCTATGACCTTTGCAGTTCTATTGGACAGGCCGTGGTTTCATTCCCTAGGAAGGGTCCCGTCCACACTTCACCAGAAGATCAAATTCCCCTATGAAGGAGGCATTTTGACTATTAATACTGAGCTGGTCCAGTCAATAGCAGTGCTGCAGGTTGCACCTAGGGGTGAAATTTCCCCTATCGGGTTTCAGATCATGGGAATCAGAGAAGAACAAATGGGCCCACAAGTCAATTTCATGCTTCAAAAGATGAACTGCCTCCTAGGCCTCGAGCTAGGAAAGAACCAACAAGGAGTTACTACACTTCTAGACTATAAAACTCAGACTACCCATAATAGTTTAGGATACACCAGAGAGCCTTCATAAAAGGGGAAGCAGAGTTTTATCAAGAAGGGAGGTCTGTATGAATGCTTTGTGCTGGAAGCTCAGAAGACGCCGAAGGAAGCTGCAAGCAACAAGAGATCTATTTTGATCCTAGAAGAACTTATCACTGAGAATCTAGCTGCTAAAATGGAGGCATTGGTAATTCAAGGATAGGCTGAAGATGGCAAGGAAGCTACTGTGAAGGCAGAAGATGAAAAGGAGGCTGCTGCCCATTTAGGCTATTATGATGTTGATACTTTTATTTATAATGCACTTATGGAACATTTCTATTCTGTTGATGTAATAACCCCTAACCTCTTTTAGGAAGAGGAAGTGTTTGTTTCCAAGGTCAATGATATAAACACCGACTTTGCTTACTTGTGTGATATTCATCTTAATGGCACTGTGCATTTCATTAATCATATCACGAGCATAACATTAATTCTGTGCAAAAAAATGCATTCAATTTAGGTACAAAGGAAATACCACAGGAAATACTGATCGCGTCTAATGTGACCCCTGAAGAGAAAGTGAGACTTGAACATGTCCTTAAAAAATGAAAGGAGGTATTCACTTGGACCTACGCAGACATGCCTGGCGTTGACAGAAGCATAACAGAACACTTCATTCCTACTAATTCAAACAAGAAGGCAGTCAAGTAGAAGCTTAGGAGGTTGAGACCAAAATGGGCACAGTTGATCAAAGAAGAGACAGCCAAGCAATTAAAAGTAAAGTTCCTAGAAGTGGTTAAACACAAAGAATGGTTGGCCAATAACGGCTCGTACGGGCCGTTCCGGGCTGAAACAAGTTGAAACCGGGCTTTTTATGTTGAAAATCATGTGACTGGAATTGGGGGCCCAACACCAGTCTTCTTTGTGGCATTGAGCCCAACTCCACTTGGAAGAGTGCGTTGGTCCCAATTCCACTCTGAAGAGGGGTGTTGGGCTCTTTTGGGCCTCTAAACGTTAGATTTTGTAAAAACATAAAAAAGAGAAAATATGTAAAATGGCCTAAACTATCAACCCTTAAAATTTCAAGTCATTCTGATACTTGTAAAGAAAGTTATGATGAAAACCGTTTGAAAAATACACTATTATGCTTAAAACAGAGGTTTTGGGTGAAAACATGCTTTGTAAGGTTAGAAAATGATTTGATAGTAGCTATGCAATCTCTAAAAAGCAATTGTCAATTCAATTCATGCTATTTAAAATATGAATGATCATCACTGGGCCTCCGAGCTGCTTTCTCATTCCTGCATCCAAAAATTAGGTGTTAACATTGGGTTTGGTGAAAGCTGTAGTAGGCATCAGGTGGAAATTGGGTTAGGTGGAAATTGGAAGGCTTCAGGTTTTATTAGGCCTTATTTTTCTAGTTTTTTAAAGGTTTCAGAGAGTGGTTGATCAAACTTGGAAAACGTGTGAGGATTTTGAATTGATCTAACACTGTAAGATTGCATTTTATTCAATTTATGAGGGTTCACCTGGACACATTCTTTTTGGACTGGTGGCATGAGAACTTGACATTTCCATCTTTGGGGTGACATTCCCATTTGGATTGGAGGATGGATAGATTGATTTCAGGCAAGATCCTATTTTTCGAGTGAGAATTTGCATTCCCCAACTCAAAGCTTTTCCCTCTCATTAATCAAATTCTAAATCTCATGCTTCAAGGATGTTCATTTGTCAATCAAGTTCTGGACCTCATTCTTCAGGGTTGTGCATCTTTTGGATTCGGCCTCTTCATATTTCTTAGGGTGATTTACTAGATGATTCCTAAGTTGCATTCCCAAGAACTCCTTTAACATGGTTTGTACCTCATTTCTTACAATTTCATGGATTTGTTAGGTGACAATATTGTTGGCCATCTTGTGATTGCTACAAAACAGAAGGATCATTTCATGTATGAAATGCAAATGCATGTATGCATATATGCATGACAAGAGAAACGAGAAAATCGTTAGCTATACAAGTAACATATACTACCAAATGGCAGGCCTTCCAACCTTATTACTCCCACACACGTATTTCATTGGTCAAAAGTCAATTTCCTAGGTAGGGTGAGGTACTTTATTTCATCAGCAGGGGATGATAGTACCATCGTGTAAGTACGATCTCTCATGCTATCCTAGCAAACAATAGCATTTATGATAATTGAGTCTATATCCTTGTACCTAAATTTGATTTTTAGGTGGACAGAGTTTTAACATAGGCTTTTAGGCTTAATGATTACAAATACTCATGGCAACATTACAATAAGTAGGATTAACGAGTTTATACCTAGTGGAAACTTCTATGGCCATTACATGATGGGTTTTGACATTTGGTTTGGCTAAAAAGGCCCTGATGCAAGTAAGCTTCCTTTGACCATCATCCCCACTCAAGGGTTCAAGCAACGAGGAAATCATCTCAATCGTGAGTGGTAGTCATCGATAATACTGCCCAAGAAACGACTGGAATCATTGGTCAGCATTATAAATGGTATCGGGGGTTTACAGGGACCCTAAAAATGTAATTACTAAATGCAATGCAGAAAAGGAGAACAATGACAAGATTATTTTAGAAGATGGGAAATTACTCGGAATCTTCATTCATTTTTATTTATAAAAAATTCCCTAGTGGAGTCGCCACTGTGGACACCCAGGTTTTTTTTTGTGCCCTGGGGGTGTCAATGGCAATGGCGAGCTAACTCACTAAATTGGGATTTAGCTTTTTAGAAAAACATGGAGTCGCCACCTAAATTACAATTGGGACACTAAGTGACGAGTGTGTATAAAAAGGGGTTACCTTAGTAATCCACATCATTTTGACAACCGTGGCATTGTGCATTTAGCATAGGGAGCTAATAGTGTGAGTCGCTACCCAAACCGACATCGAAAAATCCATTGGTGCGCATATCAATTCACTTAAGAATGCATAAGATGCTTAAAACTCAGAGATTCCAAGATCGGACTTATGCATTCTTAAGGCATGATTATTTACAAAACAACTCATAGGATTATATCAACCTTCATTTCCTCTAACCAAAATAAATAAAACATATAAATATAACTTACATTTTACAACATATTAGCATGTAAAAAAGATGGGTTTCTATACGAACAAGGATCAATTTTACATTACCAAACCATTATTAAGTCATTTATAGGCAAAGATGAGAGAAAATAAGATCAACACAACCTAAGATTTCTAAACCTAAAGAATTACCAAATAGCATCATTAGGTTCATTTCATGCATTTTACATCTATTCTTTACCAAAGAGGGTGAGAAAACTTACTTGATCGCTGCATTCCAAGTGATATTTTTACATAAAAAAGCTTAAAAACACTGGGGAAGGCCATACAGGGCTCAACGCCACTCCTATAGGCCAAGGATCTCCCAACGCCACTCTGAGGAGTGGTGTTGAGGCTCAATGCCACTATGGGAGTGGCGTTGGGCTTTAACTCCACTCTAAATAGTGGCGTTGCTCATCTGACACATAGAAAACAGCCAGAAACATTGAAATATGTAATTTCCAGGTTTACCAAGCCCAAAAATTGGTAAAAAAAACTCAACAACAATGCAAATGTAGGATGCAAAAAAACCTAAAAGCAACATCTAAATGACAACATACTTTATCATAATCAATTAAATAATTTACAGTATTTTGGAATAACTTATAGTAAACTCATAGCAAGCATCAACACACAATATTTCCCAAAATCATTCAAAACCAATTATAGCATTTACAAATCATGTTAATCATGTTAGAATGATGCAAAAATAACCTAGAAATGATCTACGATGACATTTATATCCTAAATCTATCCAAACATACGTTTACATATTTTCACATGTAGTAAGCCGGAAGAACATGCAAAAATACTGAAATCCCAATGCACTAAGAGGGGGGTGAATTAGTGGACAATTAAAATTTTACATCTAAGCAGATTGATCAACCACAACACAGAGAATTATAGTGGTTCAAACACAACAAGTCCTACATCCACTTCCCAATACTCAATTGGGTATACAACTATCAGTTAAGTAGTTTACAAGAGTTTAGGATCACTCTAAACCTTATAATGTGGTTTTTCTCAGGTTCAACCCACTAAAACCTATCCTAAGTGTTTCTCTCTCTAGAAACCCTTGACCCAAGTGTTTTAATCTTAGGACAACACTTAAACCTTTCCACAATACAATTCCCAAACCTCACTCACTAGTATGACGAAATTACAAGGAATTATAAGAGCACACAAGGCTCAA
>CANYLF011329902.1:0-13273 GCA_948193215.1 Bocquillonia castaneifolia | reverse complement strand
ATGAGTCAGCAAAATTTAATTAAAGCCAAATTACAAAAAAATCCTGTACTTTCAAGTTTTTGTAAGTTATGTCCTGTACTTTAACGTTCAAGCAAAATTAACCTGTACTTTCTAATTTTTCTTTAAAATGGGATTATTGTGATAATTTTTGAATTTGATGGCCGAGTATGATGACGTGGCTTTACCCGATTTCTAGTCAGCAAGAGACCTAATGAGTCAGCAAAATTAAGCTAAACCCTCCCCTCATCAAAACGATATTGTTTTCCCCCTAAAAAAATAATGTCATTTTTATTGTTAATTAAATTCCCAAAATGCACTTTCTTCTATCCCGTAATTGACTCTGTCCGATCTCCAACTCCCCATCTACCTAACACTATGACACAAAATCCAAAAACAAAAAACCTACACAACTACGACAGTGTTCAATATTATTCAACCTTCGATGAAAGCAATAGTCACCATAACGGCAATCATAATGTAATTAAAAAAAAAAGGTTTCTGAGGTTGTTGTTGTTGTTGGGTAGTAAGAAGAATGAGAGAGAAGGGACTTAGGGTTGATAACAACAACATCGTTTTGATGAGAAAAGGGTTTAGCTTATCTTTTCTAACTCATCAGGTCTCTTACTGACTAGGAATCCGGTGAAATCACGTCATCATACTCAGCCATCAAATTCAAAAATTATCACCATAATCCCATTTTAAAGAAAAATTAGAAACTACAGGTTATTTTTGCTTAAACGTTAAAATACAGGACATAACTTACAAAAACTTGAACGTACGGGATTTTTTTTTTGTAATTTGGCTTTAATTAAATTTTGCTGACTCATCAGGTCTTTTACTGACTAGGATTCCGGTGAAGCCACGTCATCATACTCACCCATCAAATTCACCGGAATCCTATTTTAAAGAAAAATTAGAAAGTGCAGGATTTTTTTAGTAATTTGGCCTTATATATGTGTGTGTGTATTTATAGGGTGATAGATTATTTATCTTTAAAATATACAGCAGAAGTTCTACAAGGGAATAAATTTTATAGAAAAATAAAAAATTCGGTCCAAATCAGTTATAAATAAAATTCCATTAAATATAATTTTTCAATAGCAATAATTCTCAACAATAGAAACAAATAAGAGAAAATATACGCAAGCATGAAGGATAAAATTGCAGAAGATTGAGAAAAAAAATTACAGAACAATGAACATTAATGGGCAAGGCCTATTTTTTTGAGGCCGAGTCCAAATCCATTGTTCTTTAATGGCCTCATTCTACCCCAAATAGTATATCAATAACCCAAGAGGTTAAAGTTCATAGAATTACTGCTCTAATTCTCTAATTTAACCCGAAAGGTTAAATTATTCTGACAGTTTGGGTTTAAACATGTTAGAGGTATCTGAGTTGTTTAGATACACATGTTTAGATACGGAATTAATTGTGTCATAAATGGGTCCGTTTATAACCCGAATCCATTTATGCTAAAGCCAAATCTGTTTAATTTTCTATCGTGTTATTAATCATGTCAATACCTTTAATTTAAGCTTTAAAAAAATTTATAGATATAATTTTAAAAAGTAGATGATAATAATTTTTTTGAGGAAAACTGTATGATAATTATTTAAAATAAAGCAGAAAAATGAATTTATCAATTGAGCAATAATCAATAAATTTAAAATTTATTTCACTTATATATCTTTGTAAATTAAATACTTTAATATGTAAGTTTATATAATAATTTTCTTAATAATTTAATTTTATAAATATGAACTAACTTTTTACTAAACTTTATATGAAATTCAAATGATTTACCTTAAAATAAAAACAAGCACTAAAATACTTATAATTAATAAATATAATTATATGAAGTACAATTTATAAAATGAATTCTAATTAATCACATAATCAATATTCTAAATTATATATTATTATATTCATCTAAATTTTAAATGATATATAGATACAAATAACCAAAAATTGAGTTTAAAGAAACTTAAGCAAATACTTTAATGTAAAAATTTCAAGAAAAATAATTAATTATTGTTGATATATAGTAGAATAATCATAAAAGATTGAATGTATGGTTGATAGGGCTCTTAGCTCCTCAATGTTTATAAAAGAATCCTACCTGAAGGAGAGTGCATCAAAGTTCCTCCTGGCAAGAAGGAGGAGGTCTACTAGTTGGTTGTAGTTTTGTAATCCAATATTGCTTCTATCGAAGAGCAGAAGAGATAGATCAAAGAAACATGGTCGTTATTGTCAGATCCGAACATAGGGCTATTTTATTTGCTTTCCATATCTTCGCTGATCTCTGGCAAAGCTGTTCCTCTGACAACAATCATGACAACAACCGACTCTTCTACTGCTACTAGCACTACTGATGCTCTGTTCACTTTGTCTCTCATATCCTAACGGTTTCTATCCCTTGATCTGTCAATGACTTCTGAGACTGGAGAGCTCACTTCACTTTCTGGCAGTAACTTCAGATATACCTTTTGTCTTTTCCTTACCCATTGTAAAGGATACTGGCTAGCTTGAAAAGAGTGCTACCAAAAATATAGTTTAAAAATTTGTTAGGATTTAGTTATATTTTTAGTCATGTTTACTTAATCAATCTCATAAATATAATTTTTTATATATGAATTATTTTTTTATTTATTTTCTGTAAATTGATAAAAAAAAATATAAATGGATTTTAACATTTATATATAAGTTATATTAAATAGATATCACGATAATTTCATATTTAAACAGGTTAAGTGTATTTTCAGGTTTAGACACGGAATTAATCGGGTCATAATCAGATTGATCCGTTTATTACCGGAACCCATTTATGCTAAATTCAAGCCCACTTAACTTTGTGTCGTGTCAAAAATTACAAAGTCTAACAAATGGCCCCATTATCGTTATATCATTAGGAGTGAAAAAAACCCAATAATAAAACCAATTAACTGAATTAAAATTAGAAAATGAAATCATATTTATAGTTAATCACTTCAACAATTTAGATATAGAATAAGAGCAAAAGGTACATATAAGCCATGAATTGTTATTAAAAGTATAAAAATATTCTCATTCTAATTGCGAAAAATGTGCATTAACACCATTCAGCTAATTTTAAATGAATGAAACATTGAAATTGTCACGACCCAAACCCAGGTACATGACCGGCACTAGGGAACGAGAAAGCTATATGCTACCGGAACCCGTAGCAAGCCTTTAATCTACGAAACCAACCTTAACATCCGTAATATAAATATCACAATATATAAAATCATTCCACAAATACTATTGTCATCTTAATAACATCAATAACATAACATCCAGCATACCTGGCTGGGTTCACACATCACACCACTCATAAAATATTAATAATATAATTATAATTACACACCATGTTAATTATATATAAAATAAAAATCGACAAACGACATTTCACACCAAACACACACCAAGGAGTTCTACTGCAGCTCTAGATAGGAAATCACACAATATATATAAAACATACGTCGAATTGCCGGTGGAGTAGGAATTCGGCGTAGAATTCAACGTACGAGGTCTGAAGCAATCCTAAAAAAAATGGGTTGAGGGGAGTCAGACCTCATTGAGTGAATTAATAGCATATTTATGAAATGCAGCCTAAAGTCATACACAATCACACAATATAGTATTATATAGTAATAGAATATATATATATTATACACACAATCATATAGATGAGTGCAACAACAAAAACATACAAGGAGGAGAATTGAAGTAGAACTCCTAAATTCTCTCTAAAACCCCATAAATAAATCCATTTCTCTTAATTCCAAATAATTTCTCTTAACCCAATATATTTGTCTAGCGTCCGAGATCCACAACCGAGCAAGCCACAGTTATAATAGATAATCAATGAAGGATCGGCGCCCGAGATACACCACCGAGCAAACCCCGTCCTTAAAATCAATATCAAATATACATACCTGACTCTTGTGTGCACACAGTCTGATGACATCCATCAGGTAGCTCGTCCCTCAACTATCCTCCGTCCGCAAGCACAGAATCACAGAAGCATATTCATTCCATAATATCATATCACAATCATTATATCAAAATTTTCCATACAACATATAAATATAATACTATTCACAGACGATACATATTTCTTTTCATTTATCACCTTCACATATTCTTTCAATTCCATATTACCATGTATATATATAAAATATATAATATAAGCATATATAAATAATCATTCAATGCACACATATTCATATAATTATTTATGCATGATAATAACATGCTTTGCTATAAAATATAAATGTATATATATTTAATAAATATAATAAATATTGATAACTGAAAATATATAAAAATTTATATATAAATTAATAGCATGCATTCTACGAGCAATATCATAAATATGAAATTAACTCACAGATATTTGCATGCGACTCAAATCGCTCTTGCACCGCTAGCTCGCTTTGGCCTCTGGGATTCTCTACAGAATATAATTAATGATAATAACTTAGATTTATGAATAACATCCTAATTTACTAAGAATTCTAGAATTCTATATAACGCATCGTATATTTATTGGTTTACTTTTAACAGTGATCGTAATTTATATTACTAACGTTTAAATCTGACTACGCATTTTACGGGAAAAGTTCAACCGAAATTTTGGTAGCATTTCCTCTGTAAAACGGATATCTCTCCAACTAGTGGAGCCCGATTCTGCAAGAAAACATACTTCTATCGTCATCACCACATACCGAGCCTATCAAAATACTCGGATTTACCTAAACGACCATATCGCAATAATAATAATAATTTATCCTTCCTTATTGTTGTTATTATTATATTTTTACCAAATAATCTCGCCATCTTACCTATTAAATTTTATGCATTTAATATCCATTAACATCATAATAATAATAATCGATAATGTTTTATGTATCGATTTATATTATTTCATTTTCCTATCTTAATTATTAAATTTTATATTCATTTTACATTAATTAATATTATTACAATATCATAACAATAACTAATTATTTATATTTAATTTATCATAACATTTTATCTATCTATTTATTCTCAATTAAATTCCATTAATACCACTCATTATTATTTTTACCCATCTAATGCACTTGCAACTTTAATTCGATTTATCGTCCGATTAATTATTAAATCGATCTATCTTATTCATTTAAATTCCAATTTAATCTCAATATATCTTATTTAACATCCTAATAATATATTTAAAGCTTAAACGTATAAATTAAACACTTAACGCATGTTTCCGGGATTTTCATAGACTGCGTTTTAAATTCTGGAATTTTTAATTTAAAAAAATACACATCAGTTACCTATCGACCTTTACAAAATTTATCCAAAATAATTTTTAAAATTTTAAAAAAATATTTCGGAACCTCACCGGACCGCTGTCAACGACGGCACATGAGGCCCACGCGCCGCCCTCCACGGTGAGTCTGGTGGCCGGAAGCTCTAGTCTGGTGGACAATTCCTTGGGGAGCATGAGTATACCTTCAACGCGCCTAGAGGAGACACCAATTGGCTGGATCAGAGCAAAATAGGCCGGCGGTGTTGAATCCGTTTTCTCCTCCATCACCTTCGATTCGGCTCCATTTTTGTCGATTCAGGTATCTAAATCACTCTATTTTCCACGATCTACAGTTTCCCAGTGTCAATTTTGAGTAAAAATGGCTGGAAATTGATGAACAACAGAGACCCCCTTGACCCAAAACTTTCGACACTCGTTTCTCTCTCCATTGGTGATGGTTGTCAAAATTGTTGCTACATACTGATAGGTCTTGTCGAGTACTACAATTTAGACACTTGAATCACCTGAATCAGTGTCCGGATGAGGGAGAATAACCGGTTTAAATTTTTAGGTACTACTGTAGCAGTTTCAGAGAATTCAGGGGCTGCTACAGTAATTTTTTCAAACTTTTTGGTTTGTAATCAGACCCGTCTGTAGGTATATGTATATAAACTGAGGTTTTTGATTTTCAGTTTAGTTCTTTTCTTCAATTACTTACTATTCTGAACTCGGATTGAGCTGAAAGTTTAAACACGAGTTCATATAATATTTTAACATTTTCATGTAGAAAATTATATTAAAATAATATCCTGAACTATTTTTTTTTAATTTTTGAACTTTAAACCCGTTTAATTTAATACCGGATCAATTAATTAAATTCCAGAAAAGTAGATTTATTTCCAAACTTAATTAATTAATCCCGAATTAAAATAAATTTATTCGGATAAAATTGATGCTAAAAATCATGGGTATTACATTATACTTGTGCGTCAAGTATATCAGCGTTCTCATTCCTGGGAGTGTGACCTTCATCTAAAATAAGAATAGTAGGAACCTTTAGCACACCAAATATCCTTCCTTTGTTCCTTAAGCTAGAGATGCTAAATGTACACAACTTTTCTCCTGCCAAAGGTGGAAAGCACGGCTTATAGCTTGTCTTTCAACTGCTGTGTTCCACACAACATCAAGTAAAACAACCTTTGTAAAAGCCTTAACATTTATCCCCTTAGACGCCTTTGTCGATGAAAGCATCACTTTTGCTCTGCTCTTTTATCATTATTTTTTTAAATCTATAATGGATTCTGCGATGAAAAAATTCATCATAGATTTCACCGCAGATCTCATCCCACATTCTCGAAAATTGCAACCAAATAAAGATTTGTCGCAAAATTCATAGCATCATCTGCGACAGACTCAATTATTTCGTCGCAAAATATCAGCGTCAAGGTTTTTAAAGACGGACGTCTTCTGTCGCAGAATCCATCTCAGATTGTGTTTTGCGATGGATATTCGTTATTTTGCGACGGATATGGCCGTCGCAGCTTACCTATTTTTTGGCAGTGTTATACTCATAATATTTCTATTTTAATATTATATTAGTTAATATAATTTGATAGTACATTAATTATAATAATAAAAATTTAGTACAATTTTTTGTACATATAATATATGTATATAGTACTTGTTAGAATTTTATTAATGTATTTAATTAATAATATATTCTTAGTAAGTATTTAAAATCTAATTATAATATAAGAAATTAAATCTTAATTATATATTTTATAATATTTATTAGAGTTATTATATTCCATATATTTTAATAATTATTGGAAACAATATTGAAATGTAATTAGAATAATAATTTTAAACAAATTAATATAATGCTTTTTTAATTAAAAGAAAAAAATATTTTTATTTAACAATTTTAAATTAATAATAAGGTTAAGATAATTAAATAGTAAATGACTAAATTAACTACATATAAAACCAATAAGTTAAAGTCAATAAGAATATAAGAGTAAATTTACCTATATATCACCCCCTTGTACTTCTATATATTATAGAGAAAAGGAAAATATAATTCATTGATTAATAATTATAGTGAAAACTTTAAATACATTCTTAAACCGAATTGAGCAAATTTGTTCTAATACTTTAATATTTTATGTTAGAGAAAATTTTTTAGGGTTTTTTTGATAACCCAATTTATTACTTAAATTAAAATTTTTAGCACTTATTTCTTTTAAGTCATATTGATAACAAAACTTAATGTCAACTTAACTTAATCAATTAAGTTAAAAACCACTTAAAATAATAAATCAAAACTTTTGACTTGAAGTTTTTACGAAAAATTATAAGTGTTTGGTTGTAACACCCTTAAAAAATATAATAAAAATATTTTGTAGGATTAATATATATTATTGCAAAAGAAATTTTTTTTTTACAATTTAGACCGGGTGTAATTGTAAGAAAAATTTCTATAAAGGTTAAGTTGTAATTTACCAAATATCTAGGAATTAAAGTAGTAATCAACCGTTATTATAAAAAAAAGAAAGAAAGAAGAAGAAGAAGGAAGAACACTTTTTCTTCTTCTTCATCTTCTGTGCATATAAATATATATATATAATTCTCTTAAAAATCTAAGTCTCATAACTCTTATATATGGAGTTAAAATCAAATGATTTGATGTCTATGGATTTGTGGTCTCTCAAGCTTCATTTTAAGTGGTCAATTGATAGGTTTTATCGTGTAGAATTTACAGATTTGAGGTAAGAAATTCTAAATAGATTTTTTCATTTTCTGTTTAATTCATTTATTATTTTATAAAACTTATTATATATCTGTAATCTAGAGCTTAAGAGGAGTCTGATGGTGTTTTTAGAATTTAATTTTGACATCATTTGTACTGATGACTTGGCGGGCCTACAAGTGGACCGCAGTGTGGACCCCTCGGATATTGTTCATATACGGTATTGTAGTAGATATTGTTCACATACGGTACTGTAGCAGAGTACTATTTATGGTACGTTCATTTGGCCAGATATGCCATTGGACTCAATTTTCGTGCTAATTTCAATTGTGCAATTAAAATCTACATATTATTTTTGGTAATCTTTAAAAGCCTTTTTATATAATTTTAGCGGTGTTTTTAAAAAAATAATTTGAATAATAACTGTGTCCTAAAAATTAGTAAAAATTATGTTGATCATTAATTCGTATAGGTTTTAGATAAAAAGCATCGAAATTTGAGGAATGGAATATAATCGCTAGTCAAGTGAGGAAATAAGTTATTTTTTTGTACGTGTGAGGGTACCCCGGTTGTACCCCTGAATTATTGAGTTTTGCATGTTGTATGTTTATGTGTATTGAGTTTATGTTTATGTGTAATTATTATGGGATATTAAATAGGCAATTAATTAATTAAATTTGTGTATATTAAGTGAAAAATTATATATATATATATGAATTTAATTATTATGGGATATTAAATAGGCAATTAATTAATTAAATTTGTGTATATTAAGTGAAAAATTACTTTGTGTGCTCTGCTATATTTTTGACAGAATGATTTGATATTAGTAAATGAGTAATTTAATTAATTGAATAGTGAAGTGTGGATTGATGTGAAATTGGTTGACTTGTAGATTGTGAATTGGATGGAAATTTTTCAGTTATTTAAGTTAATATACTTTTGGTGAAATGAGTTGATATTTGGAAGTTGATTTTATTTGGAAGGTTAATTGATGTGATATTGGTTGTGATGTGTATGAGGTGAATTGGTTGTGATTGTATTGTTCCTCACAAAGATGTGAAATTTATGAGAAAGGTGGCTGTGTACGTTAAAGCGTGTGATAGTGAAAGCTGAGCGTGGGGATAACTTCACTGAAAGAAAATGAGTGATGTGGGAAAGCTGAGCCTAGGGATAGCTACCTACGATTATTGTGAGAAAGTGAAACTGAGTCTGGGGATAGTCTCACTAGGTGGCCACCATGAAATTTGAAATAAAATGTGAGGATTGGAAAGGAAATTATGAGGATATGTTACATTTTTCATAAATGGATCATTTATGTGGGCTAATTGATTATGTAATTGGTATTGTGTTATTGTTGAATTGTGAATTGTGAGAAGTTGAAAGAATTGAGATGACAGTATTTTGGATGAGACTTTGATTGATTGAGAATGGGAATTTATGAAGTGATTGTGATTTATAAATGATAAAAATGTGCTTGAATTATAGATATGGTGTGATAATTATAAGATGATATGGTTATAAAAAATATTGATGTTAAGCTACAAATTATGATGGTTATACTGCAATATGACTATTAAGAGTGTCACGCTTGATATGCTGTGTTTCAAATTTGTCTGTTATGCTGAGTGTATTTATATGTTCTGATAAATTAATATAAACTGCCATATTATTCAAATAATGATGATGTCTTAGAAAAAGACTTCAAATATTAAGTTGGCTATATTTATATATATGCTTATTTTCTCATTGAGTATCAAGCTCATTATTTTCCTCAATAATCCAGTGTTGCAAGAAAATCAAATAGGAAGAGAAGGCTATTTTGGTAGAGCTCCATGTAGCTAGACTCCAACGATCTTAGGGAAAAGTATTTTTATTACCACTAATATTATTTTAAATTTCATGAGTAATAATAAATTAAATTTTATTTTAATATTTTTATATAAAAATTTATTATATGATAAAGTAAATATTTTTAGCGAGACATAAGGAAAAGAGAGCTGATAGTGTATAAAAAAAACTTTTATAATAAAATAGTCTTTGTAATATATATAGTATTTAATACAGTGTTGAAATTATTATTGAGTATATACTAAGAATATGTGTAAATCGATTTATAAAGGTGAGGTGTTACATTGATTTTTCAATAGTATTTGATAAAATATTTTTATAAACTTAAATTATTATCAAATTATGATTAATAAATCAAAAACTATTTTTTTTACTTTTATATATTTTAGTTGGCTTATCACACTATTGACTATTATACCCTTATAATATGGTTAAAACTAATTTTTTAAAAATTACTTATGATTTTAATCGTATATTTTAATGATCATAAATTTTTTTTGATTAATGATTATAAATTAAAAAATAGAATTTAAAATTTTTAAGAAATTTAATAAAAAAATTAAAAATTTTAGTAATTAAAATTATCAAACAGATAATTAAATTCAACATTTCAAATTTCAGCGTTTATCATATTAAGCACTTAAAATTAGTACTTAATTTTTAGTTTTATCAAACACCACCTTACTTTTAGCGCATACACCAATAGATATATGTATCAATTATCCATTCCAAATGTAAATAATTAACCCTAGTGTGTGATGTAGTAACTTTCAAATGTAAAGCACATTGGTCAATTATCCAATTTTATAATGTATATATTGTGTAGGTGAGAATTTAACTCTCAATTATACCAAATTTTTACTCAGAGTGACTTTTTTAAGTTTATGTTACCCCGACTCTTCAATTTACCCTGTCACATCCGTGTTGACACGACACATGATATGTGTCCCACTCTCCTCCTTGCATTAGGACATTGTCCTTGTATTTTTTTTAAAGAAAAAAATGTATATTATCTTGTATGTACAGTTGTAGTAGAGTTTGAATCAATTAATAACTCTTAATTAATATAAATAAAAACTTAAACATCATTATTGAAACTTAATAAATTTATAATATTGCAATTATATAATTATTGTCGTTGTTATATGTATGTATGTTTATAAACACACACACACATACATACATCGATACCTAAGTACCCGTGTCCTATTTTGGGTATATATTTCCGTATCTTTCATTTGCATAAGTAAAGAGTTAGACACGTAAATCCAAATCTGTGTCCAACACCAGTATCCAAGTCCATGCAACATAATTTTAAGTTATATATTTTAATATTTTTTTAGCAAATGAGTGACTTTTTTAAGTTATATATTTTAATATTTTTTAGCAAATGAAAATTTATCATGTTATAAATTTAGTATTTTCTATTTAAAGAAGTGAATAGTATTCACATAAGATATAAAAACAATATTAGAATTACAATTTTTAATTTATTATATTTAAATTTTTTTATTAAAATTACAGCGAGATAAAATTACAGAAGATAATTTTCAAAAAAAAAAAAATTACAGAAGATAAGCATGGTCTCTTTCAAATGAGCCAATATAGGAGAAGTCTCATAAAATAATGAAATTCTTCAAAGTTTGCAATCTTATATATAAAGCTGCATTATCTATATATATGTATGAAGTACACCAGCTTCATTTGGAGGCATGAAACCCTAAAGTATTATTTGGAATTATTTCTATGGCCAAACTCCCTCTCGCATTGATAAAAATCATCAACATGAGAACCAGAAGAAAAACCTGAAGACATTTGCATCATTAGCCTGGAAAATTCTTCATCTACAGCCGGCTGAAATTGCTGTGATGCTCCAGATGAAGCAGAAGATGAAGATGTCATTGACAAGGAACGTGAAAGAAATGGTTCTTGATTATAATTTAGACCACCACCGGAGCCAGAGGAAGCATATTGAAGATAGCTATTGTCATTGCTAGAAAGAAGCTGAGCGTACTGAAAGAGGTTTGGGAATTCTTCATGTACAGGCGGAGGAGGAATGGCGGTGGGAGGAGGAGGTAACGGAGGAAGTTGTGGAGGAGGAGCAACCGCATTATTATTGTAAATATTACTATTAGGTAGAAGAAATGATGAGTTGTGATAATTATTTGTTGCCAGGAAACCTAGATGGTGATCAGAAGACTGATCTGATGTTGATCTTGGTTGAAGGCGTTCAGGGAAATTGAGCTTAGCTTTAGTGCCTTTGAATTTTAGGGCGGCTGCATCGTAAGCAGCTGCCGCAGCTTCTGCCGTGTCAAAGGTTCCAAGCCAGACACGAGCAGCTTTCTTCGGGTCACGGATTTCGGCCGCCCACTTTCCCCATGGTCTTTGTCTTACACCTCTGTAGTGCCTTTTTCTGATCATATTGTTCCCTATATTTTTTTACTCAATATTCCAAATTAATCCATTGATATAGTAGTAAGTAGCTAAAAGCTTTAAATATAATTAAATATAAAGAGTTTTTATTTAAAGATATTTGATTCATCTATAATGTCATGAGACTACAAGTTTGATCCGGAACTCTATATGTAATAGCAAGTGCAATACAATCTTTTCTTCTCTCTCTCTCTTTTTTTTTTCCTTTGAAGATGAGGGCATGACATGAACTCAAATGCAAAACAATAATTTAGTTCATTTTCCAAGATGGGTGCTGATTAAATATTCCAACAGTCAAATTTCTTCTATTTTAAATTAATTAAAAATGAAGATACTTAGGAAGTTAGTTCATTTCCATAACCTAATAAAGGCAAATAAAAAACTAGACGATCTCTTTACTGATCCTGAAGGCAAGTTACAGATTTTCCTCTCACGTTTCAGTTGATAATTAACGTTGAAATCACAAATAATCAAGAAAGATATGGCAGGCAGGAAGGTAGGTAGGTAGTAAGTAGGTCAATATACAAGTCACGATCGATGTAAAATTCAAAAAATTAACCTACCTGTGGACTCATCAGAACTTCCTCGGACATTTTCCGGCCTGTCGTCGCCGGCCATGACATGATGATCATCTTCCTTAGCCACTTCTGATACCTCAGAAGGAAGTGGCCTTTTTCCATGCCTCCGATCCACCTTGTTAATGTTTTTGGTGCTTTTTTTTAAGGGTTTTGTGTAGTTTTTTTTTCTTTTCTTAGCTATTGTTCGAGTGCATGAGATCTGCCTTAGATAGATATATGTATTAACCAAAAAGGCATATATGCAAGATCTGTGGCTTAATCTCGGTGATGATGATAAAGATGAATAAAGCCAAGAAAGATATCAATAAAAGGGATATCGGTGATTTTGTAAGAGAAAAAAAA
>CANYLF011329584.1:0-12647 GCA_948193215.1 Bocquillonia castaneifolia | reverse complement strand
GTATCTACTGTGATAAGAAAACGCTCTTAGTTCAGTTCGGTAGAACGTGGGTCTCCAAAACCCGATGTCGTAGGTTCAAATCCTACAGAGCGTGATTCCGAATCAACAGACCCCATTACCGAGATATGACAACTCTTTTTTAAAGAAGTAGTCAAAATAATTGTTGCAAGCAAGTATGACCAGAACCTTCTTTTCTTCCCATGATGTGTTCTATCAGCGAGTGTTCTAACGGCGAAAGAGAAGCGGAACTGTCCTTTTTAGTCTAAAGATGTACGCTTAACGCGAAAGAGTTCAGGAGGCTAGACGGTAGCTAGCTTGACTCTATTCTCCCCCAGAAGCTTTGTGATAGGAGAATCTTCGTATTTCCACTGGATGGATCGATGGGATGGATAGAGTGAGTGCCCTTCTCCTCTCTTGCTTGTCCGAAGACTGGTCTCCAATCCACTGACTAGCGGGATAGTTTGGAGGAAAGAATCGCTATGAATTAGAAGACAGTACCACCCTTCACTCGAGTAGGAGAAAAATCTGCCCACTAAAACCGGTCTTCAGAAGAAGAGCTTCACCGGGCTAAACTCCTTCTTCCTCCCTCCCTTTTCTAAATAGCAGAGTTATCAGACGGGGGAACAGCTTCTCATTCCCACCCTGGTAGTACGAAAAAGCCCTGGTTTAAAGCTAAAGGCGGTTGAGACTTTGAAAGTTTGAAAGATAGAGCTTCAATCTGTCTTCAAGGTAGAGGCAGCCCTTTAGATACTTCGGTTTACTTCACTAAGGAACCTAGCTCCCTTACTCTTTCCCTAACAAACAGGCCAGGCCTTTCTTTTGGGACTGGATCACCATCCACCCTTACGATGACACTCCTTTGACCGGTAACTTCTTTGTTTGCGGTTGCAACTGAGATTGGTTCTTCTTCTTTTGTAGAGTGGAAGTGGACTGAGTCTCCGTCTCGAATGCTCGAATGTCCAGCTTCCCACCTTTTTGTAGAGTTGCCTTGGGACTCTACTTTAATAGAATAGGCTTATAGCCTCCACCAATACCAGTCCGTCTACCTGTTCAATCTGCCTTCTTCCTTATGTCTTCCCGACCCTGACCCTGCTGTGCTGTACCTGGTAAGATCTTAACCTATGCCCTCTGCTGCGCCATTGATGAATGGATTTCTTCGTTTTACTGATACTAAGGTAGGTGCTTACCACGGGTAGGTTCATCAATCAAATCTCGACGAAAGAGCTTGTATGTAAAGAAAAGCTCAAATTGTCCTTCGGTTTACTTCCCTTCAGTTAGCTATAAAGTCCCATTGGTGCAGCTCATCAGCTTGCGTGAAAAGAAAAAAAAAGAAGAACGCACGTCTTCAAAGCGACAACAGGCTTCAGATTCACCAGGAGTTTAAGTTACCTTCTCCATTTGATTTAGGGAAAGTATGCTCCTGGCTTGCCACCCGAAGAAGGGAATTCGGCAATCGTCACTACTTTCAACCCTCGAGTTGGCTTTTTAGGTTAAGAAGATTGAATGTCAGATTGATTGAATTGTCCACTTGCACCAGACACCCTATCCTGCTGTTTGAAGCTCTCTTCCCATGGGGGAAGAGGAATAAGGCATTGGCTGTTGAACCGAGTTCTTGTCCGAAGAATAGCGCATTGATAGGTTCTATTAAGAGAATAGCCTATGTTCTCCGGGTGAGAGAAGGAGGGAAAGAGAAAGAGAAAGCCCTTGTTTCCCGCCCTTAAGCACGAAGGTAACTTAAAATCCTATTCTCGATCAGACAGCTCAGACAGTCTCGAATTTCCATTTTCAGATGGATGGTTGGTACACATATAGATCCACTTGGGTATACCGTCTCGGTACAGAGTGAAATTCACTACCAGCTTTCATACCAAGGAGCCTTCTCCCGTCTAACTTCCTGACTCTTTCACTATTCATACGCACCTGCATCCGCAGCTAATTCTTAAAAGTAGTTGCTGAGTTTCGTTTCCTTATTTTATACGCATACGCACGAGGCTAGAGGTTGAGTTCTACACCGATCCCTTCAATTTGAATGAGTAGCTCTTTATGCTTTATATAATAAGGATTCTTATCGCCCTGAGGCGGACCCCGCTTTAAAGGATGCTCTTTGAGGTATTTAAGAATAGCAATGTTAGGGGAAAGTAATTCATTGATGGAGCCGACTTTCTTGATGATAGGAATAGCCGTTCTCTTAGTTCAATCCCGTCTTATCTGCTGAGCCTAGCGAAGTTGCCTGTGTGAGGCATAAAAATTTCCTTCCGATCCCTGGACTCTTTCTTTCGTAAAGCTTGGCTTTGGAGCGTATACCAGAGTGAATCTAAGCATTCCTTTATGTTTTTGTTGTACCGCCTAGCTCTTTCTATTGATGACTACTCAAGTCAGGACTAGCGTTCGCACATCTCTTTTGAGAGGCTAAGATGTTTGTACCAGTACCTTTTCACTCTTAGCTTAGGGACTTAGGAAAAACATATTGGTTCTTCTAGGCGTACTACCGAAAACAGTAGCATAAGGGATCCTCCCATAGCCATAGTTGGACTGCTTGCTAACGCGGACTGCTAAACCGAAGCAACAAAGCTGTAGTAGAAAAGCCTTTCTCAATTCAACCGATTCTCGTTCTCGAAAAACCAATCGTCCAATGTTGTTAGCCAGTGTACATGAAAAGAGGCTGGAACATCACTTGATGAAAGGGTTGATCAAGAGACCGAAGCCAGTGAGGTTGCGTACTCGAGTGAGGGTACCTTGGTGAAGAGTACTTAGCTTTGTAAAGAGCATCTTCTTAAGCAAAGTGTTGAGTCCACCGGCCTGGATGCAGCTCTTTTGCCTTATGCCTTAGGAAAGAGAGATGCTAGCTCTTCTTGTCTTCCAGTGGGTAAGCACTTCTCTTCTTGGCCTTGGGAGAGTTAGGTAACTTCAGGGTTCCCAATATGGCTGGCAGCTAGAAAGCTTATTAAGAAAGTGTGGCGTCGTCTAAGCCACTATGGTAGGCAAGAGTTTCAGGGAGGATCCCATGTGGGTATATAAAAGAATTGGATATAGCGCATTTTCGAATAAGTAACGCGGGGTCGATCACAACCAAGAAGAATAGTCGGAAAAGGATTTTAAGTTACCTTCAGCCCTTCCTCAAATCCAAAAAGTGGAGTTCAGAACGAGAAAAGCTGACAGACGAACTGGGAATCATAGAATTCGAAGTTGATAGGATAGGTTCCCTCGGGTCTCTGTAGCATTCCTTTTCTTCACCCTTGGATCTCATTCTTAGTCTTCAAGCTCAACTACTCTTCCCACCTCTCCTTACTCGATAAAAGAAATGCTATAAAGCTCTCCGAAAGGGAAAGCTTATGCCTCTCACTTTATGCTTTTAGGAAGACGTCGCGGTTACACCTTCCTGCTGACCAGTCGGAGATTGTAGTTATGAGAATAGATCACACGATCCCACGCACTCTCACTCTTTCCAACTGGAAGATGGGCTCGGAGGGGAGCTCAATGTGGACGAAGTAGATTCACTACCTCCAGAAACTTCACTATCTACCTACCTGCTGGTTGCTAAACTTTAGGTCTCTTACCAGAGAAAGGAATCTCTGATTGAGCGCATCCCTCGAATTTGTCAATTTCTTCTCGAATAAGGAGAGGAGGCTTGAAGTAACCTTTCAAAATCAAAAAGAGATCCAGATAGGGGAAATCACACGACTGGAGTTCCTCAAAGCTGAGGTTCTAAAGCAGCTAACCAATCTGGGACTCTTTCTTTCAAAGTATCAACACCGAACTTTCGATCTTCTCTTTTTTTCAAAAAACTGAATCTCGATTCAAGTACAAGCAACTAGCCATGTTAGACCAATCTCCTCGCTAAGCTCCTGGTGGGCCGGAAGGAAAAAGGGAAGACTGGGGATTTCCTGTCTTTCAAAAGTTCATAAAAAGAGAACTTCGTTCTATACGATAATTCTCAGTGAAATGATTCCGTCATTCTATATAGTTCTTAGAATCAAGATGAGAACTTCCGAGCATTTCTTGCCCATCCATGGAACGAGATAGAGAATGATCTTTCCAGCTAAGCTAGGATAATAAGAAAGTCGGCTTGACACATGACACAAAGCCAATCGAAGGCGAAATAACGTATAGTAAAGCCCCTTACTTTAATGGAGAAAAATGCCTGCCCCTATCCGACGGAAGACCTTGGTGTGATCGCTGCAATCGTTCCTTGTTCCCGTCGAAAGTCAGAATTGAGGAGCGGTCAACACTGTGTATTGTAAGACCTAGCTCACCCCCTTAAAGGAAATAAGTGGCATTCTAGTAAGTCTGGGTGGAATCTATTCCAAAAGGTATCACC
The DNA here is from genome assembly GCA_948193215.1 of Bocquillonia castaneifolia. Lineage (NCBI taxonomy): Eukaryota > Viridiplantae > Streptophyta > Magnoliopsida > Malpighiales > Euphorbiaceae > Bocquillonia > Bocquillonia castaneifolia. The sequence goes on along the minus strand of CANYLF011329584.1, from coordinate 8,329 downwards.
CAGCTAGGCGAATCACACTATGTTTGGCCTGGCTGTATAAGTGTAGCCCGAGAGGGCGGCTAGCACCTCAGGAGCCCTTTGTTACAAAAAAATCTAGCTCCGCCCGGGGCCAACCAGTATGACGATTAGTTTCCAATCCGAATTATATAAGACGAATCCAATGAGCTAATGAGAAAGCGTCTGGAGTTACTTGTACTTTTCGTGGAGATAGAGGGAAAGAAGCTTAGTAAGCTAGTAGCACGAAAGTGCCTTCTTCTTCTTCAACCGACCAGTGTACTGGTTTTACTTTTTAGTAGGCAGGGCATACTGGGTTTACCGATCCATAAGATGGGCGTTATAAGAATGCATCTGAAGTCCTAATAGGAAAACAAAGTCTTTAAGTCATGGGCTTATTGCCTTGTTCTAATAAGAACTTAGGTAGCCGTTCAGGTAGCATCTCGAAAAGACTTCTTGGTTTCTGAGTTTTCGAGAAAGAATATCGTATTGAATGAAAGCCCTTTTTTCCAGGATTTAGATCGAAATCGAAAGGAAAGCAAAAGTAAGACAACGTGCTGGTTCTCCGAAATGGATGCTCGTTTTTCTTATGCTATGAAGAAAGACAAAAAGTAAAGAGTCCCCCTTTCACTTAGTAATAGTATGCATGATGCATACGCCGACATGGATCGGAGAGAGGGCTTGGGGCTAATACATATCAAATCAATATCCCTGTCGGAGAATACGGGAAACTACGACCACATAGAGAGTGAAATAGATAGTTAGTATAGAAGTCAGAATTGCTACAGATCTTAAGATCTTAACCTCTTAAAGATCTCAAATTCTTTACTCTTTTCAAGAAATTCCGTCTATCGTCTCAAGAAATCGGTCATTGGTTAAAGTTTTCATTTTCAAGATCGGAAGTAACTTTAGTGCATGGGGCAGCGGGGAAATGAAAGCAGCAAAACATCTTCGAACCATCAAGGATGCATCATTCTCATTGTCGCCTCGGGCGGAGTCGTTCCATCTATGATCTCTTTTAGAGTCCTAGATATCTATTCTTTCTTTTTAGTTAGGTCTTCGTGCTTATTCGAAAGTGAATGAATGTGAAATTTTCTTGTCTAACTAATGGCACATCTTCCTTCCTTAATAGCAACTGCACTTCTACGTAGGCATCAGGAAAGGGATTGATCTTTGGAAAGTAACTTCATACCTTAGACGGTTTAGGCTTTCGGACAAATGACATATCATAAATCATAAGGTAAGATGGCATCGAAGAGAGAAGGACAGTTAATCCAATAGAATAGTAAGATAGGATCTTATCATATAATAGAATGGGTCACGCCTTGGGAGTTCTCTTTCCCTCTAACTATGAATTTCATAAGACATAAGAGAAGCAAGAGAGGTAGATGAAAGGTGTGCGAGTTGCTTGATTGCTTTTGTAGTTCTCTTTATTTGTCGAGATTGGTTTGGTGTTCAGTGTACCTTTGTACAAGATAGAAAATCATCTGGTTCACTGTCTTTTTGAAAATGACTCAGAAAGTGGATCAAGAAAGCTGCGCCCAAAGAGCCTTCGTGGCCGGTCACCGTTTGCCTACGATCCTTTCTGACTCTTTTCGGAAAGCCAAGTGTTTATTGCCTTTGTGTCAAGTGCGAGATTGGCATCGAGAAGGCGTGGGACCAATGAGCCCGCTACTATGGCTCCGAAATGGGGTCTGCGGGCCGGAAACCTGATCGACGTAAGATCCTTTCTCAAGCAAGATGAAGAGCAAACCAGAGTTCCAAAAGTAGGACATAAATGGTGTTTTATCATATATTTTAATACTCAGAAAGCAGCAAATCCTTCGATCTACTCCGAACTAGTCTTTGGTCTATGATCTCTCATCCATGGCCCGCTTTTGCTATTGATCCTTTCCAGCCCCCATCGCGAAATATTCAGGGCCGTTGCTGCAAAGCCGGTTCTGCGAGGGAGGACCCGAAGAACCTGTCCCCTAGGCAGCTACCTTCTACTATTGAAGCCGGATAGTAGTCGATAGCCAGCCCTTTCCGTTTCTATTTCTGTTTGCCATGTTCGTACTTCTACTCAGAATGGCTACTTAGGCAGAACCAAGAATAAGGAAAGGGGATTTTCTGTCGGGGAATAGTCCGTCAGAAGGCGATGGCACGGACATGCTGAATATGATGGGTCTGCCTATACGATGAAGCTTTCGATTGGCCTTCAACCGTTGAGAGTAGTGTGTTTACGAAGGCGGTGACTTCAAGCTCTGCCTTCAACGAAGTTGTGCGATGCCCCCGGCATATCGCTAGTGATGTCTAGCACTGAGCTACTGATCGTTAAAACAAAAAACGATAGTAAATACGGGCGGTGTAGTGTTCTCATACGGCGATTGGGATAAGTATGGGGCGGTGGTGTAGCAGGCTACCCGTTCATACGCAAGGCGATAGAGAGCGGGGTCCGCGGAGGACCGGAGCTTAGGAATGAAAGGGAGAGCTTCTTGATAACTGTGTCTCGAATAATGAAGATGGCTTGAAGCTGGGAAGTGAACAGAGCGATATTGTTAGGCAAGACTACGGCGCCTGGGTAAACATCCCGTTTACCAAACAAGACGTCGAGAATTAACAGTCGACTGCCATGGGAGAGGGAATCACTTTACCGATGATTTGCTGCTTCCAGGCTTCTACGAATCTTCTTTTAAGACAAAGGATGCAATATCTGCCTCAGCGTCCATCTGTCCCGCCCCTAAGCGTACCTTCCCTTTCTATTAGCCCATTACTTTTCCACTTCGCCTCGTCCCCGCCACATCAACTGGCACAAGACCAGAAACAAACCAGGCCATTGCGACTTCATATACATGAAACTATGATACTCTGCACATTAAGCGGGAAGCGATCGGTCGCAGAAGAAAAATCGTAACTAAACAATTTATCAATACGACGTAATCGCTTCAGAGGCTTTATGCAGATGAAAAGTCCCATCCATAGGGATGAGCTTAAGAACTTCCATACACCAATCATGAGCAGGCCGCAATAAAGCCGGCCGTTGGGAATAGCGAAAATCCTTTCTTCTCTTGAGTGATTGCTTGAGTTAAGCCTTCTTGACTAGTTTTTAGTCCCGATTTTCAGTCCTTGGATGATCTTTCGGGTCTTAGTACAATGGATTCCATAGGCTTTTCCCGTGCTCTTCTGAAAGAAGCATTTGGAAATGACTTGTCATGGGCTTATGCGATGAAGAATGATTTGCTCGGGAAAAGAAATCTTGTGCTTATGTGGATGGGTCGCTCAATTTCCCAAGACTAGAGAAGGGGATTTTCCTACAAAAGATGAAAAGTGCTTAGCTTCAAAGGATGACTTGTGTACTTCCTTTGAGCCCCATATACACCGTCCCCTCTTTTGCGACTGCTAAAGATATGATATTTGGTTTTACGAATGTAATCCCAAGATCTTTCTGGATACTATCTCTGTATCCGTCCATTAGGTGGAGTCCACTTGAGCATACTACTTTGCGACGATATGCCGGACTTGTTCAATTGGTGAACTTGAGAATGTCGATTTCTTGCTTTCGGCCAAAGCCAATAAGTCGAGCCAACTGTTGAAAAAAGAAAGTTTTTCAAGTCTGCTTCAAAGCCCGATTTTCAATCTTCAAAGTCTGAAAAAAAGTCCGATTTTATGTTAAAAAAAATGCTTAATGTCGATTGGTTTTTTTTCCTAGGGATATGCTACTTTCTTTGTCTAAAAATAGGTTCGATGGACCTATTTTTGTACTTTTTGGAAAGGGGAGGGATCTCTGTGGTGGGCCGGTCCGTCTATAGCTCTTTGCTAAAGATGGGCTTCTCGGGTGGTATGGTCTTGGCCCTATTTTTGACGGTGAAAGCTCTTCTCACTTTTGGGGTCGAACCCAATATGATGATGCCTTCGGGTTCGGGCGGGGCATCAACCACAGCGCAGGTTGCGGACCTATCGAGATGCTTCCTTGCAGAACCCAACAAGGGCTGTAACTCAATAGAGTGAGTGGGAACCCTTGTAAACGCGAGCAGGAGAATAGAGACCGGTCTGTCTTGTCTTAGACTAGCCCTACTCCATCCATCTTGGCTATCTTGAGCTTATGAATAAGCTTGGAGCTACTTTTCATTTTCTGCTTACTATTAGGGCTTCCAGCACTAATTCCTACGCTTAATCGGGTCTCATAGCCCCTGTGACCTTCACTTCACCGCCTGATTAATGCGCTTTAAAAGCGCACTTCTATGGCCCTTGGTCGAGCATTTTATTTAGAGTTTCTTTCTCAGGATGTGCCTTTATCTTCACCGGTGGATTGGCATACTTATTGTGAATTTTTTTATTCGATTCCTGCTGTTCGTTACCAGTGAGTGTATCATTGATTAGTTATATAGTCTTGAGAAATGGTTGAGCATCTTTTCGCTATGCTATGCTAGCTTCTTTGATTCAGAGCTAGTTTCAAACTATAGGGTAGGGGCTCTTCCCGCGCTATTGCGTACGTACAGCTTAGCTAGTTTAGGGCTTCTATCGCGCTATTATATCGGCGAAAAACAAGGGTTTTTAAAGCTAGAGACGTTCAATTCATGCTTTTTTATGATAGCTATTTAATCTTTTTAGTTAATCCATGGCCGCCCCCGTCACAAAGTTGCTAATGGCTTTCGGTACGCCGTGCGCACGAAAGGATCTCAGCTGGTGTAGGGTTCTCGTCCCACAGACCCCATTTCGGTGCCATTGCAGTAGGCTCACTGGGGCCTCCAGTTTTTCGATCGCTCTTCTTGCGCGCGAAGTACAGCAAGCTATAGCTACTTTGCTTCCAAGCGCGGATCGCTAATCAAGTTGAGAGATTGGTCCTGACGTCGAACAGGTTGCCTTCCTAGGCGCGTCGGTGCGCGTGAAGGTTTTGCGGGCCCACGGAATCTTGATCCGATCCCTCTCTTGACTCGCAAGACGCGCTTTACTCACCATAGAATATAGAATAGATCGAGGTAGGTGAATAGAACCTACCATTGCCTGCTTGTCAGGCTAGATTCCATCCGATCTTGTTTGACTGCTTATATACATAATTAGTTAACCCTTCTCCATAGCATAGGCCAAAGGTCTTTCTTTAGGGCAGTAGTTCGGCTTGCACATAGATAACAGGGTGACCACTAAAGAACAGGTCTCTCTCTCTAGTTGAATAGGAGAACTATCTCAGAGATCGAGATAAGGGGAAGAAGGCGGCTTAAACGCCCTGAAAAAACCAACTACACTATGCCCCTAACAGAGGCATATCGAAGAAAAGGCTTGGACTGAGACCGCCCGCCAGGAATATCCTTTTGGTTGAGGAGCCGATTCCCCCCCAAGCGTCCCCTTTAAGGGCCATTCAATCAGTTCGTCATCCGATTGGCACACCAGGTACTTCGCGTACGCATCGGACCTAAGACTCCGCCCAGTCTCGAACCTAAATAGGTGGTCAATCTATCGATGGGTCACGGCTCGGCCGGCCTATGCGTTGAGGTCATGGGCCAGTCCACTAACGTGTGACGTAATTAACCTAATGGCGGCGGCTTGAGGCGAACCCCGTTCGTTGGTGAAGTAAACCGTCTTGCGAAGACTAGCTTGCTTCTAGTCTTTGAAGAGGATTCATGTATCGACTACGCTGTTCGAGATTAACCTGATTAACTAATATGCCCATTTTGAAAGAAGGAACTGCAATCGAATATGCCTCTAGTCAATATACGAGATAAGAAAGGATTAATCAATAGTAAAGATACCCACGGGCAGATGTTTTCGACTAATCTGCAGCTGTTACAGAATCCGCAGTTTTCGCAATTGAATCAAAAGAGGAAGATGTCCATCAAGCCGATTACCCCTTTTAGCCTACAAGTACATAGGGGCAGGGATAAAGGCTGCTAGTGAAAGCAACTGACTTAATGGTAGAGCCTCTTCTTCCTCTTGCTGCCTTACTTGGGCTACTTTATCCAGGAAGACAAGTGGTTGCATATATAAGAAGGGCTTGTGCACATGAAGAAGAAAAGGAAGAACTCGCTTTCGCTAGGCACCAAGGAGAAGAGTAATCAGCCACAGAATAATAAGAACAAAAGCATGGCCGAGGTTGGAAAGGAGTCATTCAAATGAAGAGGCAATCTTATGTTATGAGACAAGGTCTGAAGATTCAATTAAAACTGGCGGGGATCTTGGGTACGAGACAAAAAGGTTTTTTGAGGATTCATATTCTTATTCGGCGGAATCAATACCAGAAGATGTTTCCAATCCGTGATCGGAGAAGATAGAATTAGAATATGATAACCAGCTTGCCAAAAAGAACTTGCTGGCACAGACTGACTCAAATAACTTATTGTAATTTCTGAACTCAGCTAAACCGCTTGCGTCTTGTCTCATATTCCTAACTTTCTTTACTTTTTTAGATCTTTAAAAGGCGCTCCTCTTTCACACTTACTGATCTAACTTGCTACAGAAACTTTTTAAAAGTGCTTTCTCACACTCGATGTAAGTAGGACTAGCCTTAGACTGCCTGAAATCTCTTATCAATTGCTTAGGAAATGCAGATGAGCGCGGGAAGCTTATATACTTTCCCGAAACTGACGTGCGAAGTGTCTAGGTTAAAGTCTACCTTGGTGGATCTTCTGGTTCCTTTGGTTTCTCAAGAGAAAAAAAGATGCATTAGACTGAATGGAAAGTCACCCTTTGGAGGTGAAAGGTACCTTCTTAGATCTTTATTCTCCGAAAGGTAGATTCCGTCAGGTATATGAAGAGGAAAGAATGGATCTATTCACCTCCCTGCCTACGACTCTGCCCGCCTTTTGGTCATGCTCTTTCAATAACTCCTCTCGTTCCTTCCCCCGTGTGCTGTCTTCTTCCATGCCATTTCTCCCTGCTTGCCTGTTGCGTGCTCTAAGCCTTTTTGGTTCGTCCATGCTTTCTGTCGTGCTCTTTCTTCTTCGTTGACAGCCAGCCTTAGTGTAAAACCTTGCGATCCGATGTGGATAGTCCGGGTCTCGCACTCAATAGGAAGGGGTTTCAGGTAGCATCGCTTGATGGAATCGTAAAGTAGATCAAATAGGCTTATTATAATAGGATTTATACTCATGACCGAAGAACTCAAGTTTGTTTATTGTTGTTTTCCTATATTCTTTAGGTTATAAGTTCACCAAGACGAGGCTGTGAAGATAGGTACGCCTTGCCACGAAGACTGGGCCGAGCTGATTAAGAAGCATCAAATCACAATTGAGTATAACGAGTACGAAGCCGCTTTGGAGAACTCCTAGTTATTAAGGAGAGGAAAACTATGTTCATAACAATTACGAGTAAGGCGGTTGAGCACAAGAGAATTGAATGGAGAATCCCCTTTTCTTCAACCCTTATATGCCCCAGCGGAGTCTTAAGAAGAGGTCCACACAAAGAACGGCTTAGTAAAATAAAAGTAAAAAAGATGATTGATGATTCTAATTGGTTGAAAGCTCAAACAAAAAAAAGAAGGGTCAGAAAAGGAAACGTAGACAGCTGCGCTGTCCTCCCGTTGAGGAGGAGATCGAAAGGCTTGCTTATTTGCTGTGTTCCATGTGCCTGTGCCTTCGGTCAGTTTTCTTCAAAGAGAGAGAGAGAATCCCATTAGATAGGTCTACTAAGCTTGCATAGGCAATAGCTCAATCGATCCGATCATTAGTCAGAGAATGAGTGAGTCATAGCTGTAGTAATTAGGGTAAGAGGGAGCTAGGAGTTAGCCCAATTTCAGTGTCTAAGGAAAAGTCCACGTCAAATAGAGAACTCAGGTACTACAATTCCATTTTCATAAGAAGCCCGTAAAGGCAGCTTCAGTTTCAAGTGAAAATGGAAGTCTGGTCTGGGTCTTCCTGTGCAGTCAGGCAGAATCAGAAGAAAAGAGGTAATAAATGGAATTTCAAACTTCATTTTTTTCATTTTCCCGTGAAAAATGGTTGCAAGTGGATTTCCCTTCGGTAAGTTCATTTCAAACTGCAAAAAATGCATTTTCCCGTGAAAAATGGTTGCACACATCTTTTCCTTCGGACAGTGAATTTCAAATTGAGACTTTTGCAAAAACCCCGTCATTTTCGTTGCACACATCTTTTCCTTCGGACAGTGAATTTCAAATTGCATTTTTTGCAAAAACCCCGTCTTTTTTTTTCTTTTGAACAAAGAGGCAAACGCCTGAATAATCCTAATTTTTTGTCCTTTTGATTTGAGTCCATAATGACTGGCAGGTTTCATTAATGAAAAGAAAAGCGGAGGCCCGCCATCTGCTAGCATTGTGGTTTGAAATCGATTCTTTATCAATGGCCCACCCTTTCTTTGAACCTTGTCAATGATCGAACTTAAAGATATGAACTGAGTGCCATTTGAT
>CANYLF011329303.1:0-14046 GCA_948193215.1 Bocquillonia castaneifolia | reverse complement strand
TTATCAAACATATATATATAAGTACGCCATTGCGATTAGATTATTTAAGTAATTAATAAAAAAGGAACTTAATTGTATAATTAATCTCATGTTATCATCATGTAAACCCGAAAGTCAATAAGAAAGCCAGAGATTTGTATTTAATTGGAAAATTTATATTTTATATTAATATTGATATATAATATATATGTCATGTAAAGCTAAAGGTCAATAAGCAAGGTAAGAGATTTGTTTTTTTTTTTTTTTTATCGATACGGTTGTAGGATATTCTTTGAATCCAGGTTAATCTATAGTGAGGGAGCCGGCATCCAGTTATGACTCATTTAAACCTCTTACCTTTTCCCAGTGAAGGTGAGAATCGAACTCAAGATTTTTCCTTGAAAAACAAAAGGATTTTGCCAACCGTTCCAACCTTCACTGGTAAGTAAGAGAATTATAATTATAATGGAATAAATACTGAGTTAGTGAAAAATAAATTAAATTAATAAAATAAGAATTTAGCCAAATAACTAGCTATTGGGGTTGTAAACCACAAAGCTGCAGGATAGATAATCACCATTAAGGTAGTGCAAAAACTGATAAAAACCGAAAATCGAACTAAATCGGTCAATTTCGGTTCAGTTCGGTTTGGTTTTCATTTTTCAAAATTTTAAATTTTGATTTGGTTTTTGGTTTTAGATTTTTTATCAAAAAACCAAATCGAACTGAACACCGACCACAATATAGGTTAAAAAACTGAACCGAACCGTAAAACCGATCGAAAATTGCGATTTAATTCGATTTTCAATTTTACCCATATATGATTTGATTCAATTTTAGTTTTGAAAAAACAAAAATTTCAGTTCGATTCGGTTTTCACCGAACACACACCCTTAGACTCACCATTTTCGCATAAAAACAATGTTATTGGGTTTTTCTAGGGATATAAATTAAGAATTAGTATGAAGCATTCGTCAGGTTAGAAGTATGAAGCATTTCTAGAGATAATAATGTTAGCGGTGACTCATTTGTCGCCTAATTATTGTGCCTAGCCCCGTGGACAATTCGTTGTTCTCTACTCTTTATAGCATATATTAATTATTGCTGTTATAAATATTTTTATTTAAAGTAAATGTGCATTAGTTTAACAATTGATATATAATGAATGTCTAATTAATTAGTACTAATTTAATAATTGATAGTTAGTGGATGCATGAGATGAAGAAATAAGAGAAGAAATAAAAGTTGAGAGTTTTATGAAAATATTAGTGAGGAATTAGTGTGTTTGAAATAATATTGAAATTATCCTCTTAATTTTGTGTCCTTATTTTAATCTTTTTCTAATAGATAACGTATTTGAACAAATAGTAATAAGGTTAAACCATTTGTACTTATCATAAAAAAAAAAGGTTAAACCATTTGTTCAGTTTAGGTGTATATATTTAATAAAATCACAAACAGTTTTAAAAATGTATAATTGTTGATGCACATTAATTATTTAAATCAAATTTATCAAAGTAACCTTCACAATAAGTTCTCAATTCTTTTTATCATAAATAATTAGTTTTAAATTGCAATCCCTTTTAGCATATATGGAACCATAATAGAGCTCATAAACATTTTATAGAAGATAAAATTAAAAAAAAGGGCAGCAGCCACCTTCATGTAAGTCTAGAATGTAAAATGAAGAAGGCCAATATTTTACAAAATTTAAAAAGGGGAAAAGGTACAAAATTGCCACCAATGAATTGTAAATTTGCCCCTAAACTTTTCTTAGGAACAAATAAATAAAGTTTTATGTTTTTTTATGACACTTGAGACACTTTGCACACTAAAAAATTAATGGAGCAAACTCTTGTTTGTAAATAAATAAATAAATATTAAAATAATAAAAATATTATTAATATGTCCATGATGCATGAGTGCGACCGTGGATCAATTTAATAACATGGTGACACATAATTAAAGTGAGAAAGATTTGTCAGTTTTTTATGACAACCTTTTGACATTTATTAGGAAAAATATGAGATATCTGATGACGTGTAAACATGTTATTGGTTGGTTCACGATCCTACTTATGGATCGTGGTCCATACAAGAATCTCCTTTAAACTATTACCTCTTTCATTCTCTCATGGCTTTAAAACATATATTGTCTCCTTTCCTTTTCATTTTTTCCGCCCATCAAATCCTGATCTCTTTCATCACTTGGGACCTTTTGCCTAAATCCGCCTTCATCTTCTATCTTATTTTAACTTTGACATGAGCAACCGGATCACGTCATCGTCACTTACCGCAAGAGGGGATAATTAAGATCAACATGATGCTCAATCAAGCCAGTGGAGTCGAAAACCCATTTTTTGTGTTTGAATTTATTTCTTTTAATTTGTTTCTAGATTTTGAATGATGATCTTCATGAATTTAACAGCCACTACACCAATATCTGTTATTTTTTTCCTTATCTCTGAACATTTTTAGTTTTTTAGTGAATGAGAAGCAATTTTGCAGGGTTCTTGTTTTGTATATGGAGATTCAAGATTATACAAATTGGATTTTATGTGCGTGATCAAACAATTTAAATTTTGTTTTCAATTAAATACTAAAAATAATTAAGAAATAGCAAAAACTCAATACATAGACTCTCTATGTTTAAGCTTCTAGCTTGACTTGTTATACTACAAATTTAAATTTAATCATTGATTGTTATTGCTTTTTCTTATTCATCGATTCATAATGGTTAGAGATAGCAGATAATTCATTTTAGTTACGTGGACATGCACCCAATTTATAGCCAATAATAATTCACTTTGTTACTCTTTAGATCATGTATTCGTTTTTTTATAGTTTCAATTGACTTTTCTATAAAAATGCAGTAAACTTTTGTTGTTATTTGGTTTAAGATTTTTTTTTGACCAAATCAAGATAATCAATTTATTAAATCATGTTGTAAAGCATCCAAAACACAAGGTAAAGCTACTGGACTCTCAATACATTCAGACATAGAACATGCTGCCTTTGACAACAAATGGGCAACCATATTCACTGAACGAAAAAAAAAATCAATATTACAGTTACCAATAGCTCTGACCAAGGACTGACAATCTGACAAGATAGAAAGCAAAGAAGAATTCGGTTGTATCTCCTGTTGCATCATTTCCACCACTCGTAAGCAATCGGTCTCGATACTAACACCTTGAATACCATTCCCAAAAATCCAAGAGAGAGTTTCTTTTAAAACCCAAGCCTCTGTCACCTCTGGATTGTTAATATACTCTCTAGAGATTAAGAATCCTGTAATCCATTCCCCTCTACAATTCCTTAACTTAAAACCTGCACCTGACTCGCCCCCTGCTATGCATACACTAGCGTCCACATTAAGTTTGAGCAATCCTTCTACAGGTCTCGTCCATACAGCCTCTCCCCTCTATTCGTAATCCCCAAATTCTGGAAATCTTTAACATCCCTTGCCTTCCTTCACCTAAACAAAAAAGCACTAGCTCCATTTATAACTACTCTCCACCCACTATTCTTTCCTTGTTAAATCAAATCATTACGGACTGACCACAATTTTCAACACACCATCATAATCATAAAATGACTTGTTTTGGTCTTTCTTTTTGAACACTGCTGCAACACAATCAAACAAAGAAACCTTATTCATAAACAGATTATTGTACCCAAGATGATCCCAGCACTGACCTGTAAGCTCACATTGGATTAGCAAATGCATAACCGATTCCGGTCTATGCAAGCATTGAGGACATTTAGTTTCTACTACAACCTGCCTACGTGTAAGGTTTACTTTCACAGGCAACAAGTTTAATACTGCCTGCCAATAAAAAATCTTACACTTTGCTGGAATAGGAAGTGCCCAAATATTAGACCAGACTTCTTTTTCCAAATCATTTACCCATACACATAGTTGTTGCTGCATATTATAAGCGTCACGTACTAAGAACAAACCTTTATGATCACGATACCAGTGCAATCTATCTTGAGTATGATTCAAACTCAATACCACACTATTTATACAACTACGATCCTTGTCGAAAAAGAAATTTGATAAAATATCCTGATCCCACAGACACGTACCAGGGATAAGCATGCTGCTAACCGGCTTCTTGTGAATTTCTTTAGGGAGATTTGTTTCTGGCAGCCCATCTCCACTATTTGGCAACCAGGCGTCATACCCAATCCGTACATTCTCCCCATTGCCAATATTTCATCGCACCCCCTTAGAACCAAATCCTTCACCTTCTATAAACTTGCCCAAATGAAGCTAGGATTTGAACCGGCAGAGCTTGAAAAGAAATCACTAGAGGGAAAATAACGAGCTTTGTAAATCCTTCCGATAAGAGAGTCAGGCTTCTCTAAAAGTCTCCACACTTGCTTATAAAGCATGGCCTTATTAAAATCATGGACCCGACGAAATCCCATTCCCCCAAATTTCTTCGGTTTACACAACAACTCCCATCTTACCTAAGAAATTCCTCTGCTTCCATTATTTTGTTTCGACCCCCACCAAAAATCATTTAACATATTCTCAATATCTATACAAATAGATTTTGGGATAAGAAATACGTTAAAATAGTAATTTGGTAAAGATTGTAGCACATTCTTGATTAGAACCTCTCTACCACCACAAGATAAGGATCTGCCCCTCCAACCTTATCCTTATCCTTATCCTTCAATCTACCAAACATCAACTATCTATTCTTCCCTACACAAACAGGTAACCTCAAGTACATACTATCCAAATTCATCGCATTAACACCAAGGTTCATCTTAAAACTTTGCCTGTAATCTGAATGAACATTTGGGCTAAAATAAATAGCTGATTTTGTGAAATTAATAGCTTGTCTTGATAAATTTTCATACCTCTGTAGAACCTCTTTAATATGGCCGAGCTCTACCATATTTGCTTTGAAGAAAAGCAAACTATCGTCGGTAAAAAATAAGTAGGTTATCGCTGGTGCTTGGTGACAAACTTTGACACCGTGGATATCTTCTCTACTAACCTTCCAATGGATTTGGTTACTCAACCAATATGCATATAAGATAAACAGGTACAACGAAAGGGGATCTCCCTGACACAACCCACGGGATGGCACTATAGGACCAATATGATGGCCTCCATGAATCACAAAATATCTAACCCCTCTAACACAAGCCATGATCAGATTAATAAATTGCAAATAAAAACCCAGAGATAATAGTAGCTTCTCAAGAAAATGCACCCCACGCGATCATATGCTTTGCTCGTATCGAGCTTCAGTGCCACATACCCTTCGTTCCCCTACTTCTTCCTGCTCAAATAGTGCATCACCTCAAAATAGAGCGTTATGTTATTTGTAATCATCCTCTTATCCACAAAAGCACTCTGGTTCTCAAAGATCAAATCTAGCAGCACCAGTTTCAGCCTATTTGTAATAACCTTCACCACTATTTTATAGAAGACATTGCACATCAATATTGATCTTAATTCTGGCATATTTGAAGGCCCTGCTTTTTTTGGAACCAGCGTCACCAAGGTGTCTAGCATATTTGAGGAAAACTCACCCGTAGTACAACACTTTTTAACACTCTTACACAGCTCATCTTTGATAATATCCCAGTATCGTTGGAAAAGGGCAGGAGACATTCCATCAATACCTGGAGATTTATCGGGATGTTGTGAAAAAATTGGTAATCGAATTTCCTTTTTTAAAATAGGATCAAGAAGCATCCTATTTTGCTTTTCCGATATAACAGCCCTTCCCTGGAAATTTACTTCATTAATTGATTCAAGAGAGGAAGTAAAAAAATTATTAAAATAATTAAACATCACCCCCTCTAATCCAGAACTCCATTCCACCCAAGCCCTTACATCATCTTTAAGCTTTTTAATCCCATTTCTGCATTGTCTGGATGAAGCCATGTTGTGAAAAAATTTCGTGTTTGCATCTCCATCACGATACCATAATTGCTTTGCTTTTTGCTTCCAGAACACGCAATAATCCTGTTGGACTTGATTTAATTATGATGAGAGCCTATTAAATTCATTCATCCCAGTATCATCTCTCATTGCCCGAAGATTTCCCATCTTCCCTCTCAACGTACCCATTCTTGATGCAAATCCAAATGTTTTACATTTCCCCTATTGCATAATGTTCTGACCAACATTTAAAACACGGCTCTGAATGTTAACACCACGCTCCTTATTCCATCATTCAAGAACCACATTCTCATTTTCTTTGTAGTTCACCCATAAATTTTCAAAGCGAAATCATTTAGGGTTAACGATTTGTCTCTACATCATACACATTTATATGAACTGGAAGGAGGTCTGACGCATTACTCTCTAGATTAAAAACTTTTGATTCTTTAAAATGAGCCATCCATTCTTTATAGCCCAGAACTCGGTCCAGCTTCTCCTGGACCCACTGCCCACTACCTTTTCCCTTCTCCCAAGTATATTGGCAACCATAAAAACCCAAGTCCATAAGCCTAGCATCACAAACTACACTCCTGAAAACCTTCAATAAGCCAATTTGGTTGAAGGGTACCACCAATCTTCTCTTTATGACACAACATATCATTGAAATCCCCCATGCATACCCATAGGAGACAAGAAACGGTAGATAACTTCCTCAAAAGATCCCAACTCTCTTTTCTTTTATTTCTATTTGGATTACCGTAAAAGCCTGTGACCCTTATAAGGTCTCCTTTTTTCAACAACATCTCTACATCTATAAAAAAATTGAGAATAACCCAAAAGCTTCACTTTATTAATTTTATTCCAAAAAAGGGCTAGCCCACCACTGTGGCTCATAGCCCCAATACATAAAACAAAATCAAAACCTAATTGAACTTTAATAAAACCTATCTTCTCTCTAGTCAATAGAGTTTCACTAAAAAAAGACCAAATTTGCCTTTTAGAAAACAATAAGACCACGTAGGGCTTGAATTGTGCGTGGGTTGCCAATCCCATGATAGTTCCAACATAATAGACTCATTAATTCTTGTAGGCCTGGTCCATGCCAAGGACTGCTTCTGATCCATTTTTTGGAACTATTATAAATGCTACTCTACCACTATTCCCCTGATGGGCTTCAGTACTTCCATGGCCCAAACTTCCTCCACTTCCATGCTTATTAAAAGTGTCCTCCTCTATCTTCCTTCTTTTACTGTCCACAATAACTACACCTTCCTCATCTAAACCCCTCCTATTTTTAAATTCAAATTCTGCCTTTCATCAAGCCTTAAATTGCTCCCATTTGCATTCTCTAAACAAATCTCCTTCCGGTTTAGCACATCCCCTTCCTTAATCGTTCTCTCATTTCCTGCCACTAAATCAGCTTTTCCAAATTCAAAAGGATTATTCCACTCTTTACCTTGCTTGGTCAACGCACCATCCCTTAACCACCTTTCATCGGGGCTGGCAGTTTAGTTCCGACGGGGCATAGCTCGAACCTCCTTAGATAAAGCATGAACTATATTAGATGACTCTAATAAACGCTTGCAAAACTTATCTGAGTGTCCGATCATTCCACATATGAAGCAAAACACCCCAAGCCTCTCATACTTGAATTCTAAGTCCAGCAAATCTGCTCCAGCCCTCTTGATCTTCATGGTTGCCATTATTGGTTTAGTTATGTCAATACCAATCCTTACTGTCATATATTCTCTCCACGAACCATCAAAATTATTTGGTTTAAGATTTAGTTCATTCTGAAACCAAAAATATTAAACTAATTTATGATAGATAATTAATGATAATGTATATATGGGAAGATTATACAGGCTATTGGAAAATGTAAAGTTTTTTTTTAATGAAAAAAAGAGGAAAAAGAGTATATGTTACAAAGAAGGTATTTGGTGTAGAGAAGGTGTTTAATGAAATGCGTAAGAGAAATTTAGTGTACAATATTAAATCAAACAATAGTATTGAATTATTTAAATTTTTAATTATCCTCTTGCCAACAGAAGCTCTGTTAACTTTTTAGCATAAGGAGTGACTTGAGTTTGAAAAAAACAACATAAAATCTCATTTATTTGCTCCTAAAAAAGGATTAGCGGCAAATTTATACTTGGAGTTAATTGTTAGTGGCATTTTTGTAGCTTTTCCCATTTAAAAAGAGAAGGTGAAAGTCGAGAGGGATGAATTTTGGAGGTTGATTACAAATGGAGGGAAAATGAAAATCATACTGAATACGAAATGACAAAGCTACCCATATATACCCTTAAAATGCCCCATACTATATCAGCCAAAATAAACTACTGATAAAGACGAGACTAGTAATAATAAAACAGAAAAAAATGTATATTAAAAAAGAATTGGAAATACCCTCCAAAAACCTTAAAGAATCCCTCTCTCTCTCTCTTTATATTTCATTTTCTCCGAACCCTTTCGCTCCCTTAAAATTAAAAAATAGTAACAATAAAAAACAGAGAGAAAAACGCTTCCGTTTCGTTCCTTCACTCTCGAGAGACAGCTAATGGCCGTAGCTGCAAAGCCTTGGGTTTACTTGTACGACGTCGTAGGATCATAGAATTCACTTTTATTTGCTGCATTGGTAAAGCTCTTTTCTTCTTCTTCTTCTTTGTTTATATATTTATTTTTTTGATTTGACTGTGATAGGATCTAGCCGTACAAATATGGTCATAATATTTTTTTAATTATTGTTGATTTTTTTTTTTTGTATTTGTAATGGCTAGGGTTCTGATTTGAGAAGTGTATATAGATCCAGCTCCAAAGCAATCGGTGAGTTTGTATTTTTTTGTTAGTTGTATCATTAATTTATTTAAAAAAATTCATTAGCTTTTTACAAAATTATTATAAGTTTTGTTTAAATTAGGGGTTTGTGTTGTGTGTTTTGCTAGATATGAGAGAGGGCTTGCGATCCAGTAGCAGGTTGTTAGCAAATTCACCAGCTAAAATTGGAGCGGATAGAAGTATTGGTGAAGGTAGGAATCCCTCTTTGAGTGATGGTAAGGTTACAAAATTGATTAAATCTCCGAAGGAAGAAGAAACCCCAGTGGATCAGAGAGATGGGTGGAATTCTAAGCATGAGGAGTGTAATGTAGGGAGTGGGATTGGTGAGGATAAGCAGGCTGTGGAGTGTGGTAATAGGAGGAGGAAAAGAAGTAGAGTTGATGGTAAGGAAGATAGTGGTGATGATAATAGTGTCAAAAAACATAAATTGAAGTTGGAGGATGATGATAAACCTCAGGTTGTTTGTAGGGTGTTGAGGTCAATGTCTGCAGCAAAATCTCAAGTTAAGGATAATAGCAAGAGGAGACAGAGTAATGGTGGTTGTATTGCAGAAAGGACTAGAGGGAAAGCTGGGTCTGAAGAGAAGAAGGTTGTTGATGTGGAAAAGCAAGAGAGTGCTCGTTTCAATGGTGAGCACAGTTGTCAGTTAGATAATGTAGTGGATACAAAATCATTGCATGGACGCAGAAGGCCTCTTAAGTCTCAGGAGAGTGATGAGATTCAGAAAGAGTTGGCCAGTATCGAAAAGGGAGAGATTGATGAATCATTTGGTCATGAGAGGTCAACGTCTGCATCAAAATCTCAAATCAAGGATAATAGTGGGAGGGGACAGAGTAATGTTGGTTTTATTGCAGAAAGGACTAGAGGGAAAGTTGGGTCTGAAGAGAAGAAGGTTGTTAACGTGGAGAAGCAAGAGAGTGATTGTTTCAATGGTCAGCACAGTTGTCAGTTAGATTTTGTGGTGGATACAAAATCATTGCCTGGACGTGGAAGGCCTCTTAAATCTCAGGAGAGTGAAGAGATTCAGAAAGAGTTGGGCAGTATCGAGGAGGGAGAATTTGGTGAATCATCTGGTCATGAGCGGTCAATGTCTGCAGCAAAATCTCAAGTTAAGGATAGTAGTGAGAGGGGACAGAGTAATGGTGGTTTTATTGCAGAAAGGACTAGAGGGAAAGTTGGGTCTGAAGAGAAGAAGGTTGTTGACGTGGAGAAGCAAGAGAGTGATCGTTTCAATGGTGAGCACAGTTGTCAGTTAGATTATGTGGTGGATACAAAATCATTGCCTGGATGTGGAAGGCCTCTTAAATCTCAGGAGAGTGATGAGATTCAGAAAGAGTTGGGCGGTATCGAGGAGGGAGAGATTGGTGAATCTTCTGGTCATGAGCAGTCAATGTCTGCAGCAAAATCTCAAGTTAAGGATAATAGTGAGAGGGGACAGAGTAATGGTGGTTTTATTGCAGAAAGGACTAGAGGGAAAGTTGGGTCTGAACAGAAGAAGGTTGTTGAGGTGGAAAAGCAAGAGAGTGCTTGTTTCAATGGTGAGCACAGTCGTCAGTTAGCTAACGTGTTAGATGCAAAATCATTGCATGGACGCGGAAGGCCTCCGAAGTCTCAGGAGAGTGATGAGAATCAGAAAGAGTTAGGCAGTATCGAGAAGGGAGAGATTGGTGAATCATCTGGTCATGAGTGGTCAATGTCTGCAGCAAAATCTCAAGTTAAGGATAATAGTGAGAGGGAACAGTGTAATGGTGATTTTATTGCAGAAAGGACCAGAGGGAAATTTGGGTCTGAAGAGAAGGTTGCTGAGGCGGAAAAGCAAGCGAGTGATTGTTTCAATGGCGAGCACAGTTGTCAGTTAGATAATGTGGTGGATACAAAATCATTGCATGGACGCAGAAGGCCTCCTAAGTCTCAGGAGAGTGATGAGATTCAGAAAGAGTTGGGCAGTATCGAAAAGGGAGAGATTGATGAATCATCTGACCATGAGAGCAGTCAGTTAAATGATAAACCGAGTGAAGATATAAAGCACAAGCGTGGGAGGCCTCCCAAGTCTGAGGGGTGTCATGAGTTTCAGAAAGAATCGGATAGTATTGAAAAGGGGGATACTAATGAGCCATCTGGTGAAGAGAGCCATCAGTTTAATGAAAAACTGAGCAAGGAAATAAAGCTTAAGCGGGGGAGGCCTCCAAGGTCTCAGGAGGTTGATGAGTTTCAAAATGAGTTGGGTAGTATCATAAAGGGGGAGACTGATGACCCATCTGGTCATGAGAGCCACCAGTTAAATGAACAACTGAGCAAAGAAATGAAGCGTAAGTGTGGGAGGCCTTCCAAGTCTCAGGAGAGTGATGAGTTTCAGAAAAAATGGCCTGATGTTGAAAAGAGAGAGATTGATCAATCTGTTGGTGAAGAGAGCCATCAAGGGAATAATAAAGTGAGTAAAAGAATAAAGCGCAAGCGTGGCAGGCCCCCCAAGGCACAGCAGAACAGTGAGTTGGAGAAAAAAATGGGCGATGCGGAAGATCTATCTGCTAGTCATGGAAGCCATCAACCAAATTATGAGCACATAGAATTGAAGCCTAGACGAGGGAGACCTCCCAAGGTTCAAAAGAGACATCTATCTAAGAAGGTAAAGGCTGAGGTGGATGAACAAGCAAGTGGTTGGCCTGCTGGTGAAGAGAGTGATCAACAAGACAATGATATGGGGAAAACCTTAAAGCATAATCTTGGGAGACCCCGGAAGATGAATAAGGGGAAAAAGGTGGGTGTTCTAAGGAAAAAGAAAAAGGGAAAAACCTCAGAACAAATTCTAAATTGCAATTTGGGGAAAAAAAATTCTTTATCTGGGAGGAAACTTCCTGGTGGAGATCATAACATGAAATTACCACAGGCTGAGAAGATTAAAGGCTTGAACAATAAGAAGAAAGTAGAGAACCCTGAACTGAGGGCAGGGGAACTGGGGCACAGTAGATCAGAAAGACAGGCAGTGAGAGACAAAATTGTGGCATTGCTTTTAGACGCTGGCTGGGAAGTTCAATATAGGCCTAGGAATGGCAGAGCATACATGGATGCAGTTTATGTTAATCCTGAAGGCAGGACTCACTGGTCAATCACCTTAGCATATCGGGTGCTTAAGAAGCATTATGAAGAAAATGGTGGTGATTCAAGCACACATAATTCTGGTTTTAAATTCACTCCAATACCAGATGAGGAAATGAATATACTAACTAAAGTGATAGTTAAGGAGCGGTCAGACAAAAATAAAAAGAAAAAGAAATGGAACAAGGGGGATGAAGGTGAGAAAATATTCGGATCTGCTAAGAAGAAAAAGTGGAAACTGCACAAAAGAAAACTGGGGGCTGCATCTGGTGTCAGCCATAAGATGTTGAAGGGGAGAAAAAAACAGAAAACTATGCATAATCAGGATGATTCTGCTACATTAGGCAAGGGGACTACAGTTTCAGTCAGGGGTTATAAGCGACTTGAAACACACAATAGAAAGCGATGTTCATTGATGGTTCGCAAGTCTCAGGATGGAATAGAGTCTGAAAAGGATGGTTATGTGCTGTATAATGGAAAGCGGACTGTTCTTGCTTGGATGATTGATCTTGGCACTGTGCCACTAGATGGGAAGGTGCAGTATTTGAAACGCCGGAAAGCACGAGCTGTCTTGAAGGGAAGTATTACCAAAGATGGTATTCAGTGTGACTGCTGTAGTAAAACTTTTACAAGTGCAGAATTTGAGACTCATGGAGGTGGCAAGTCCTGCCAGCCACTAAAAAATATATATTTAGAGACTGGATTGTCACTCTTGCAATGCCAGCTAGATTCATGGCTTAAAGAAGACGAGTCTGCTCATAAAGGGTTTCATTTTGTCAATATTGACGGTGAAGATCCAAATGATGATACATGTGGGATTTGTGGAGATGGTGGGGACCTAATTTGCTGCGACAGTTGTCCATCAACATTTCATCAAAACTGCCTTAAGATAAGAGTATGCATTTTCTGATTTTTACTATTTCCCTATTTTTGTTGCTACTTCCACTATATTTTTGTCTTTAGGTGTGTGCCTGCACGCTAGTGAGGAATTGCATTCCTGAATTTTGACCTCTGCAGTTCTTTACTGCCAAGAGGGTTGTCTGTCCCCTATACAACACTACTATTCATGTCATACATAACCAGGTCAGGCCAAATTGGCCACAACCTGGGATTGCTATGGCTTAGATTCTCCAGGAACCTACTTGCATCATTTAGTAATTTCACTCCACCCCATTTGCCTCCTGAATGAGGGATTTTACTGATCTGCTCAAGTTTGAGATCTCAAATGCTGATATTTTTACAAAGAGGTTTATGTATTTCTCACTAGAAAATGTTAATAATCTTTTACTTTTATCCTCATGACAGAAGTTCCCTTCAGGGCTCTGGCACTGCATGTATTGTCTCTGCAAATTCTGTGGGATGGTTGGTGGGAATGCAGGTCAGAGAGATGATGATGAGGCAGATCCTTCTGGTGCACTATTTACATGTCGTTTGTGTGAGGCCAAATGTATCGACTCTTTACTCATAAAGTTTTAATGCACAGCTGTATGCTACTACTTTATTATTGTAAAGTTTGTATAAATAGTTATTAAATTGATCCGGAAAAATAACTGTGCTGTAGATCACCAATCCTGTGTTGAGGAGGACACCATAAATACTGATTCCAGCAGTCCATCCTTCTGTGGGAAGAAATGCCAAGAGGTATTATGAGTTATTATCAACATATTGAAGCCTTGAAAAAAAAAGTTTGATTATCAATGTATGTGATTTGTGGATTAGATTATGAAGAATAATAACGTAAATATGCAAGTTATAGTTGTTTTTAGAATTATAAGTTTGCTTTTGTATAAAATAGAAGATGAAAGAATAGTTTTCATGAAAAAAAAATATTTGCCAACAATAGTTGTCAATCTCAATTTTTTTTATGCTATTATTTGCTTTACCAAATTACAGTGGATCTAAAAATATTCCATGTACTAGTAAGGGCAATATTTATTAAGTTACTCTTCTGAACATTTTGAATTTTCTGCATGTTGGAATTTATCAGTTGTATGAGAGACTGCAAAATGCCTTTTGGGGTTAAACATGAACTAGAAGAAGGATTTTCGTGGACTTTTGTTCCCCGATTTGATGTTGGCTCTGATATTTCTCTGAATGGAATGCATCGCAAAGTGGATTGCAATTCAAAAGTGGCTGTTGCTTTGCAAATAATGGATGAGTGCTTTGCAAATCAATAATCTTATGCATGTGAAGAGATGCAGACTGCGAATCTGTTTC
>CANYLF011329134.1:0-11652 GCA_948193215.1 Bocquillonia castaneifolia | reverse complement strand
CCAAAAGTAAGCCGTACTAAACACTCCTACAGCCTTGCTAAGATACTTATCAAATCACCAAAGTGACACGTCATACACAAGAACTCTATAAATACCCAAAGATTCCATAGGTAAACGATTCCAACTTTTAGCTCATTAATTACCACGTTGAATACCTTCAACTAACTTGAGCGTCGGAGTCAGACCGGGGACACTTGTCCCGTCCGACCATTTTCTACTTGTGCAGGATCAACTCAAGAAAGCTGACACAATCCTAGCCCCAAGGGCCGACACAAGTAGTTACCACAACAGCCTCAAACCTACTGGACTAGACCACAACCCACATCAAGCCCAACACTGTCCTGTCGGCTCCATCAGTAACTATTAAATACAATGGTTATATATAACTAAATTAATTATTTATATTACTTTCTATAATTTTATATTTAATTTTTAATAAATAATTTTAATAATTCGAGCATCGCGCAATGTAAATATAATTGTCAAATATGTAAATAAGATGCTATGTTCTGGTCCCTGATAAAAACAGGGAGGTATGAAGTTAGAAGTGGATACCATTTAGCACGTCATATTCTCAATAATCAAGGAGATAATCCTTCTTCTTCCAGCTTGTCATCCTTTTCATGGAATTCAGTTTGGAAGCTTCACATCCCACAAAAGGTAAGAATTTTCTTATGGAGGGCAATTTCTAATTCTCTTCCATGCAATTTGGAATTTGTGAGGAGAGGTGTGAAAATAGAAGACATATGTTACAGGTGTGGCATGCTCCCGAATCTTTAATTCATATGCTGAAAGATTGTCCATTTGCCCGAAGGTTTTGGTTGCAAACACCTTTGGTTATCATATCAGAATTTATGTCTTCCACCTTAGTAAGTGCTTGGTTTTTGCAGCTATACAAAGAGTTGTCAGAAGATCAGTTTTGCATTTTCAGCATGTGCCTGTGGACCGTCTAGTATCTTCGGAACCAGTACCTGTTTGAGCATAAAGAAAATGACATTTGTTCTGGCAGTCCAAAATGCTCTTGAAATGCTTAAGGATTTTCAGAGTAGAGAGGTTAAGGTTGGCTTAGATCAACAAGGGGTCAAACCAAACTGGCAATGCCCTCCTAGTGACACAGTAAAACTTAATTATGATGTTGCAGTTATTAAACAAAATCAGATTGCAGGCTTTGGTTTCGTTCTTAGAGATGACAAAAGACTGTGTTGGTTTTAGGTGGAAGTAATTTGAAGGAAATGATGGATGTCAGCTAGGTGGAGGCAAAGGCGATTTTGCTTGGCTTACAGGTTGCTGTTGATTGTGGCTTTCAAAATATCTTTGTGGAATCAGATGCTATGAATATCATTAGGAGGCTTCAAGGTGTGGACATTGGAATGGATCCGGATCAACTTATAATAAATGATATTTTGGATAAATGTAGTTTTTGTTGTAATGTTAAATTCATGTATGTCCCTAGATCGTGCAACAATGTTGCTCATCAAATTTCTCATTGGGAACTTTATCTAGATGAGGAAACTATTTTAATGGAAGGGCCATAATTCAAGACTTTGTAATTTTCTGATTTTTTCAATGAATTGCTAAGAGTTCCAATAAAAAAAATAAGTTGGTAATAATGAGATGATTAATTTAATTTAAAAAAAACTCATTCAAAAGCAAAATCAATTTTGTAGATAGAAATGAATTTGAAATATGAATCCTGAAAAATATTATTTATCATTTTTTTACTTATAAACTAATTTATAAAATTACAATATTAATAATTACTCACGAACTAATTTATGAAATAACAATTATAATAATAACATAAAATTCAATTTAAAACTAACATATTTTTTTACTTATAATACATCCATAAATACATATTTAAATTAATTCAAAAAGAGATAAAATCAAATATTGTTAGTTTCTAATTTAAAATCCAGCATAACAAACTAAATTAACTTTATCAAATGGTTATAATATTTTTAACTATAAAAAAACATATACTTTTACACTTTTTAGGGTAATTTTCACTGAAGGTCCCCCCAATTTTCTTCTCTCTCCCACCACTGTCCCTAAATTTTATTTTGTAACACGATAATCCCCAATTTTGAGTTTTGTAACATGACAATCCCCCAACTTTGAGTTTAGTAACGCAGAAGTCCCTGCCATTACTTTTCCATCCCATATGTTAATTAAATTTTATCATCTTATATTTCAATAAATTTATCATATTTTATTATGAATTCTCACTAAAATTGGGACCATTTAAATATTTTTTTCTATTTTATATGAATTTCTCAATTTTATTCAATTAGAAAATAGAAAAAAATAATTTCATGGTCCAAAATTTTTAAATTTTTTTATAAGTTAGATTGTATTTTTCTTTACTGGCATGCAAAATTTCAGATCATAATTAATTATAATGAAATTTTTAGAAGTGAGACACTAACAACGGAGACTGTTGTGTTACAAAACTCAGAGTTGGGAGACTGTCGTGTTACAAAATAAAGTTTAGGAACGGTGGTAAGAGAGAAGAAAATTGAGGGACCGTCAGTAAAAATTACCCCACTTCCTCATTAGTCTATCTAAAATATTTATCTTTATCCCCTAAAAAAATGTTTATCTTTAGCTCTTTCTATATCCCAATCTGGGACATTACTTTTTTAAATTGAGCTCTTCCATTTAAAAAGAAATTGAGCTCTTTCTTTCTTTCTTTCTTTTTTTATAAATTTATAATAAAATTGAGCTCTTTCTATTTCTTTTTTTTTATTATTATTTTTTTAATTAGCTCTTTCTACTTCTAAACTACGAGAACAAAGTGTAAAAACTTTCATTTCTTATCTTTTAAGGAGGACTACTTAAAACAGTTACTTTCATACTAACTAAATCAACAATAATAAAAAAAAATCACAATTTTTCAAGTCCCACACTTCGTCGGTGTGAACATATTAACCAAACCAAACCAAAAATAGTCTCTCTCACTCTCTCTCTCTCTCTCTCTCTGTGTCACTAACAAACAAACTCACTAATTAGCAGATCCAATTTCCCGGCCATTCTCCGCCTATATTCTCTCACCGGAATGTGACTTTCCGGCCACCAGGTTACCCCTTCTCAATATCACTTAAAAATGAAAAAACCCACATCCTTTTTACCACCTTCTTTTACTCTTAAAGTCTTCTTTTCTTTTTTTTTTTTTTCCTCTATCTCTGATCTCTTACTATACAAATGTTTTTTATTAAGCAAAATAAATACCATGATTAAAAATGTTTTGTTGCTTTGAATTTAAAGTTTTGATTTTTTTTTTTGCTATTCTAATTATACAGCTTGATATTAGGCTATTTATAAGGTTTCAGTTATGATTTTTTTTTGTTTCTTAATCTAAGCATTTTTTTTCTGGGTTGGTTGTTAAAAATTTAAGTCATATTATTATTATTATTTAATTGATCTTGTGTTTGGAAATTTAGTAAATTACTATTAGTCAAGGTTTGATGTGATTTATCATGAGGGAGCCTATTTATTATATATTATATGCTGTGACTTTGTTTTGATTTGATTGTCGTTTTTTTTTTCTTTATGGTCTATATTACTGTGAAAATTTTATTCATCTGTTTACTCTCAATTCAAGTTTATTCCTTTTTACCAGCTTCTTCTTTATCAGGAAAAAGAAAACCGAACTGGGTATGATTTTATTTAATTATTTGTAAAAATTTGTTTTAATGTGAGGGTTTTTAAGCTTGAAGCTCCTTTTTACTTTCTGGATGTGGACTTGGTTTTTGAGTGATCTTAGTGTAGAGTCTTGACTAAGGAGTGATCCTTTTTGTGAAATGCAACCTTTGTTTTTACTGTTTTCTGGTCTCTCTCCGTCTCTTTTTTTAAGGCTTTCTGTTTTTCTTCTTGTTTGTCAGTTTGGTTTTGCTTTTCTTTGCTGGTTCTTTGCATTTCTATTTATGTGAAGATTTCTTGTCTCTGATTCTCTGAGATAAAAAAACTAACATTAAAAATTGTGATTTTTGTGTGTCACCAGCTTCTGTGAGAAGATGAATGGGATTCAGAGCAGGAAAGCTCAAGATATAGAGAAACAGTTTCCAGGATGTTTGGGCAGAATGGTTAACCTTTTTGATTTGAGCAATGGTGTCTCTGGAAACAGGCTGCTCACTGATAAACCACACCGTGAAGGTAATTTCCCTGCCTATGTTTTCCTTTTTCCTTTTCAAATAAGGGTGAAGTTCCAGCTATTTGGGCTACCCACCTACAGTCAAGGTGTTTTTCACTTTGAAATGTGAGCTAGTTGTTTGTTGCTCTAAAATCTGATGTTAAAAAGCTGAGATAGTCTGCTACTTTATGATGATACTTTTTCTTATTTTTATTACCTGCACGAGGCGGATTGATCAAGGTAGTCATTTAGTAAGCTTCACATTTATTTAGATTCAACTGTGTGGGTCTGCATTCTCTTCCTGTTACCATAACGGTTTATTTAACTTAAATTGAAGCTTCAGATTCTCTTGCACATGAACAATTTGAAATTATTATCTTCACCAAATTGTCCAGTTACTTGTGTTAGACTAACAGAAAATTCTTACTAGTTATTTTCTTTTTTTGTTGTTTATGTTTTAGAACTTGAAGTTCTTCTGGTTGATGTCAACTGCCTCATTGGGCAAGTACATGGTCTCTACTTGTAATTACTCTTTGTATCTCATATGCGATATGAAATGATCAGATTCTCCTATCTGGGTCTTCAAATTTTTCAGAGAGAATGAGGAAATTTCATCTTTAACTTGTCATGCTTAGGAATTAAGAAGATGATGTCATGTGTATTCTTCTTCTTCTTTTTAATATATGTCGTGTATTCTTGAAATATTACATTGGAACCTATTGTTTACACGGATGTGGTGTTTGGCAGTTTCTTCACTCTCAAGAAGCCGCTCAGATGTGGCAAGGATGCCAAGTCCACCCTTTGGAGATCAGATTGAGGATAAAATGGTAAAATATTGCAGATTGTTTATTGGTAAATGGTAATACTATAGATCATCAAGGAAACAGAATTTATGAAGAATCTGCATGCATCCATCAGTGCTGCATTGTGATATGCTACAATTTTGTGTTCTGATCTATATTGGATTGCATTGATTTGCAGATTGTGTCTGAGTTAAGAAGAAGCTCCTCAAAAAAGAAGTTAAATGGAACACCCATGAAGACTCTAATAGCCCGAGAAATGTCCAAAGAAGTTGATGGCAGACAAAATCCACCCAATTTGGTTGCCAAGTTGATGGGACTTGATACACTTCCTCATCAGCAGCCTAATTCAGCTGCAGAAAGAAGCCATTCAAGAAGTTATTCACGACGCTCTTTGAGTCACTCAGGGATACTGATGGAGTGTTGGGAGCAAGATTGTGGTTTCTTGGATGAGCGAATGCAAGGTGAAGGTCATCAATGTGCAGAGCAAAATGAGTACAGAGATGTATATGAGATATGGCAAAATACTGATGTAAGAGATAGTTCACTGCACAAGGGAAGGAATTATGAAAATGCAAATGAGCGAAAGATGGCCCTTGTTCGCCAGAAATTCATGGAAGCAAAACGTTTGGCTACTGATGAAAAAGGCCGGCAGTCCAAGGAATTCCAGGATGCATTAGAAGTTTTAAGTTCCAATAGAGATTTATTCCTCAAGTTTTTGCAGGAACCTAATTCCATGTTCTCTCCGCATCTTTATGACATGCAGTCCACTCCATCTCCTGAGACAAAGCGCATCACTGTTCTTAAGCCTTCTAAGGTTATTGATAATGAGAAGTTTTCAGGTTCAGGGAAAAAGGGTGATAAACAGACAAAAAAAACAGCCCAGACTGGCCAAGCTACTGTTTGGGACAAAAATAATTCAGGATGTTCTCCTATTTATGCTAATCAGAGGTTTGAAGAATATCCTGCTCAGCCTACTCGAATTGTAGTATTAAAGCCTAGCCCTGGGAAGAAGCATGACATTAAGGCTGTGGTTTCACCACCTTCCTCGTCACCAAGAACCGTACAGGGAGAAGAGTTCTCTAATGGGCCTGAAGATGATGAGGCACATGAATCCAGAGATGTGGCGAAGGAAATCACACAACAAATGTGTGATAATCTGATGGGCCATCGAAGAGATGAAACTCTTCTTTCTTCTGTTTTTTCCAATGGCTACATTGGTGATGATAGTTCTTTTAACAAATCAGAAAATGAGTATGTAGTGGGAAATCTTAGTGATTCAGAAATCATGTCTCCGACTTCTAGACATTCATGGGATTATCTCAATAGATTTGGTAGTCCCTATTCTTCTTCTTCCTTCAGCCGTGCATCATGTTCTCCAGAGTCATCTGTTTGCAGGGAGGCAAAGAAGCGACTTTCTGAAAGATGGGCCATGATGTCCTCAAATGGGAGTTGTTCTCAAGAACAAAAGAATGCCCGGAGAAGTTCCAGCACATTGGGTGAGATGCTTGCTCTTTCAGATATGAAGAAGTCAGTCAGATCTGAGGTAGAGGCTGCTAATAAGGAACAAGAACCATGGGGATCAACTTCTTTCTTAACTAATAATTTGAACAAGGAAGAGGGTGTGGCTGATTCTCCTAAAAATCTCCTGAGGTCTAGATCTTTGCCAGTATCTGCTGGGCTCAGTGTTGAGGTTCCTGATTCAGGGGTTGGCACAACGGAAGTTTCCAAGGAGCTGAGGAAGATAAAGAGTGCAAAATCATCTTTTCGAGGGAAAGTGTCTAGTTTATTTTTCTCAAGGAATAAGAAACCAAATAAAGAAAAATATGTTGCATCTCAATCCAATGATGAATCTCAATCTGCTACCCCTGAAACACCAGGGTCACCAATGCTGCCTTCTGGAAAGATTGGTGATGATGCATCACAATGTTCTAATAACAATGGTGTCAATAATTGTTTGTCTTCTGGTTTACATGGACCACCAACTTGTCCAGATTTGACTGACCTGGCTTTAAAACAAGGGTTTATTTCCCAAGAGGTATTGATTGCTCATTCTTACTCTGATATTTTTTTTAGAGAAATTCACTTGCACATGCTGCCGGTATTGTTGATTATGAATTAAGCACTCTCAAATGCATGCCTTGTTGGTCTTTTTACCCGTCTTTCAAAATGTGGGTGCTAGCTTTCCTCTGCTAGGTACTTAGGGTATACAAACATGTTGATTGATGCTTGGGGATAGGACCTTCACTTGCTACCTTTCAATGCTTGCCAAATCCTCCTGTTTCTGACTTCCTTTAGCTTGCTACCTGGAATGCGGACTTCCACCTGAATGCAAAGAACATGCAACTAGGAAATGAGCTTTAGATGCAAATGGACATTACTTAACCAAATTCGTAATGTCCTTTTTGGATATGGTTGTCTGTTCATGCCCTTAGGAAATATGTAAATGGAAAGGATGTAATATCTGAGCCATGCATTCTATCCATATGCTCCTTCAACGTATGATTTTACAAACTTATGATTTGGGCTTCCATGGTTGATAATCAACACTTGAACCTTAAATAACTCTTGAATGTTGACAAAATTGGCTATATGCAGGGAGCCCTGTCAGTTGCAAAGCCTACAATGCCTGGAGCTACAAGAGACATCCAGGATCAACCAAGTCCAATTTCAGTTTTAGAACCCCCATTTGAAGAGGATGACAACATAATTCCTGATTCTTCTGGAAATATTAGGCTAAACTTGCGTGGTAAATTTTCTGTAGATCCATTGGTAAATTTCTGATGCATTTTCTGCATCCTTGGCCATGTTGAAGTTATAGTTAGCATTTTAGTTATTAGCTATTTTTTTGGTAACAGGAGCAGAGGTGCCTCTAAAGTCTAATTTGATAGACAAGTCGCCACCAATTGAATCAATCGCAAGGACCTTATCATGGGATGATACTTGTGCAGAGACGGCTACATCATATTCATTAAAACCCTCTTCAATCCCTACATGTCCTGAGGAAGAAGAAGACTGGCCTTTCTTCATCCAAACACTGTTATCAGCAGCTGGTCTTGACAGCAACATGCAATTACATTCATTTTCTTCCAGATGGCATTCACCTGAAAGTCCATTAGATCCTGCGTTGAGAAACAAATATGCTAATCTCGATGACAAGGAGTTCTTACACGAGGCCAAGCGAAGACAGGGACGTTCTAATAGAAAACTTGTATTTGACAGTGTGAATGCAGCACTTATTGAAATCACCAGTTGCGGGTTCGACAGGAGCACAATGGCTGTGCCATGTAATGGGGTTCATAATAGGTTCATACAAGAGACATCGAGCACCACGCTAGTTGACCATGTATGGGGCCAAATGAAGGAATGGTTTTGTAGTGAAGGGAGGTATACTTTTGAGGATAGTGGGGACAGCTCCAACCTGGTGGTGGAGAGGGTGGTGAGGAAGGAGGTGGTGGGGAAGGGGTGGGTAGATAATATGAGAGTGGAATTAGATAATTTGGGAAAAGATATAGAAGAAAAATTGCTGGTAGAGCTTGTGGAGGATGCTGTACTAGATTTGACAACTTGAGAGGCCATCCCTTTTTTTTTTCCTCTCTATTTATTGCAACTCTCTTTGTTTGTCCATTTGTGTAATTGATTTTTAACAATGGTCCCTTGCCCACCTCATTTGTTTAATGCTGCAAGTCGTCAAGTTATTGTCTACTTGTCAACTTGTTAAATTTTCGGGTGTTCTTATATATATATATATATATACAGCTACTAACATGTTTTGTTATCTTGGACTCATAAAAATCTGCATCCTTTTGCATTCTGTGCTGTGGTAGCTCAAGGTAAAAACTGCTATACTTTACCAAAATGCAGGGAAGAGGAGCACTAATTTTGTTTGTTGTCGTCCTTTATTTGGTGTTTCTCCAGTAAAAGAGATGCCTCTTCTGCCTTTTGCCTATGGGGACCGACCAACTTGAAGTTGAGCACTACTTAGGAGCCAAAAATGTGCATAAGGCCACCTCTTCTTGTCTTTAAAGTTCAAATGGCAAAAGCTTGTGATTGGTGATGAGAGCCAATATCACATTTTAAGAAACATTTTTCTAGTGGAGTAATTTACTAGGACAAGTTTGAACCTTTTGAGAGCCAATACTCACATTCTATTCTTGTATTTATTGTATGTTCATAATTACAGACACTGAAAATAATATGAACTTGTATCACATTCTACCAAACGAAAAATCTTGTATGTATTCCAGTTGAGTTGCGGTTTATACTGTGAAAATGATGCATGGTTCATGGACCGCAGTTTATGTAAAAAAAATCCTCCGTGGTTTGTTATTCATAGACTCTGCAAGAATGTATTGTGATTTATAAATAAATTA
Source organism: Bocquillonia castaneifolia (assembly GCA_948193215.1). Taxonomy (NCBI): domain Eukaryota; kingdom Viridiplantae; phylum Streptophyta; class Magnoliopsida; order Malpighiales; family Euphorbiaceae; genus Bocquillonia; species Bocquillonia castaneifolia. Next base: position 2,347 of record CANYLF011329134.1, on the reverse strand, counting down.
CTATGAAAATGATATGACGGTTCATATAAGAAAATCTCATCGCAAATAATTTCTGACCCCAAATTTTATTCCCTAGTAAATTTCATATCTTTTGCTTCACCAATGAATTTTACAAAAGTTTTGTACCTTTTGATTCCACACCTATGGCTAATTTTATTACTATGCGTTAAAGTTTATGAAATTGTTTTCTTAATAATTTATTAATCACTAATGATAATATAAATGGTATCAGTGCTCACAATTCACAAGCTTGCATACCAAAGGTTTCAGAGGATTACATGTTTTCCGAAATAGGTAATTTCAATAATTTTTTTAAACTTCTATAATTCTTTTATTATTTTTACAAAGTAGTAAATACTTTTCACTGATTTTGTATTTTTTTTAATAAAGTAAATTTTATTTTATAGATAATCATTAAAGAATAATAAATCACTTCAATTCTATAATGATAAAGATTAATTACAGTCCATAAAAGGATAAAATCACTATGGAAATTACTTTCAGACATGCGATTAACTTGAAAGCATTGCAGGTGGGTGCCATGCAATTGCATCTAAAATTTTTTCAGAAATAATTTCATGGGCCAGAAAATGAAAAACATTTCTGAAAAAAGGATTCTGTTTAGGAGGAAGGATCAATGACAATGTCTCTTCATAATAGTAACAAGTGTCATTCATATAGTGCCTGGACCAAATTCTTTTATAAGAAATAATGATAAAATAATGACATCTAACAAACCCTTTATATTATAATTAGGTATTTTTCTGCTGTCTTATCGCTTTCAACTATTTATATGAAAATGATTTGCATATAATTTTTTCATTTGATTTTTAAGCATTGGATTTATGGTCAGTCTACTGATGAGTCATGATCATATCTTTTTCTTTCAGAATTTTCTTTCTATTTCTGATACTCGAAAAAGTAACTGTGAGGATTTTTTTTTTAAAAAAAAAGGGTATCAATCAAATAATTCCTAATTAATTGTTCCAATTAAATTAGAATTATAACTTTTTGCGGCATAATAATATTTATACCTCCTAATTTTAATGATTTCATTTCATTATACATGAAATTTATTTTTAACCTAAGATACGAATCTCCCTCTTCTAACAATAAAATATGTGTGTAAATACACATCACATAACAAATCAAAATGTAATTCACATTTCAATTACATGATTAAATTTATTATGCGTAAAGCTAAATACGGTAAAATTCAATTTAGAAGCTTCATGGATCAAAACTAAAAGATAAGAAATTCATTACAGCAAATATAGATTTAACCTAATTTTTCCGTCTCATGGTCCTTTTATTTTATCATTCTCTTACATGCTTTATGAATATGAAGAGGATGATTCTATAATTATCTGACTTATTCATCATTCGATTTTATTTAAACTGTTAAAATTTGATAATTATAAATTTTAATCATTTATTTAATATTATTTTTCATCTTTTTACTAAATGAGATCTATAATTATGGGTGGTCTATCAATGGATAATCACACCATAACCTTTCCGTTTACAGGGTGTAATAAATGTTAATGATTCTCTGATTAAACTTGTCAGTCTCATGTGTAGTAAGGCATAGAGGGTCTACTTTCACATGGTTAAGGACCGAAAGCATATGCAGTTGAATGTATGTAGTAAATTTGGTTAAAAACAAAACAAAAGGAATAAAGTGATGTTTAAACTAAAAAAAATAAAAAATCAGAGGGATTTATTGCATAAGGAATCAACTTCTACTACTTTAGACCCAGATAAGAATAAATCATTACAACTTTTCTTAAAAGTATAGTTACATGATTTGGTCCAAATTAAGTGGTCCTCAGTAGGAGATTAGCTTAGCTAGTTGGCAATTGACACAGATGAAAGAAGGCAAAAAGGATTAATGATAAGAATATAATGGGGACTTGTCAAAACAAGGAAAAAAAATATATATTCTAATAGTGGCAGGGGAGGGGACACTGTAGATACTGGCATAAATGTACTTTGGAATCTCCCACTATCATCCAACACCAAAAAATTTTCAATTTTATTTAATTTTTAAGCCATACTCACAAGGCTAAGGAGAAATCTCGTGACTTTGTGATTGTGGACAGTCACAATTATTTTTTGTTAGATCACAGATAAATAATTAAATAGTTTTATGCGATGAAATTGTTGACGAAAGCTACATTTAAAATGTGACATTGATATTTTTGTGTACTTTTGTGAGACAGGGAAAAGAAGGAATTAATAAAGCAAAGATTTTAATAATTCGCTTTGGATTAACTCCAAGACAATAAAGTAATGATGGATTCGGTACGCAAGGGAGTGAGTCGGTATAATTATCGGTTAAAGTTAA
>CANYLF011329047.1:0-15114 GCA_948193215.1 Bocquillonia castaneifolia | reverse complement strand
TTTATAATATCTATTTTATTGTATGACTTTTTGTTATTCTCTTTGTTTTATATTAGATAAAATTCTATTAGATTTTGTATTTTTGATAAATATTATTTTTTTACTTTTTTCAATTATATTTTTCTTCTACGATTTGCATGATATATGCACACACACACATAGTAATTGAGGTGAAATTGTTATTATAAGAGCGATTGAAGTGACATTGTCATCATTTATTCACGCTTTACTTTTATTTTTCTCTACCAACATTTAACTTTTAAATTGCTAGTTTATTTTGAAGAGAGAAAAATATACATATAGTTACAAGGATATGTGATAATCGATTTTTATACTATCTAAATTAATTGGTTTTTAGTCTAATTCTTCATTATTTTGAGTTTAATTAGCACTTATTTTGTTATTTTATTGTAATTTACAGTTTTACGATCGAATAGGATCAAACCGGAGCGAATTCAGAGTCCGGAAGAGGAAGAAATCGCATTTTGAAGTTTCTGGCCGGACCTATGGTCGGACCAGCCAGGTCCGGCCATAATGCCCCCAGCTCCAGCCAAAAAGGCAGAAGACACCAAATCCAGCCGGACCTCTGGCCGGAGCTCCGGCTGGAGCTGCCAGGTCCAGCTGGGAGACCAGCGACACTCCTTCGCGCGTTTTTAGTTCAATCTCGGGTCAAACCAGACGGTTTTTGGGGCGATTTTGAATGGTTTAGTCCGATTTTTATTGGTTTTAGGGTATTTTTAGGTCTAGATTTTTGCTACACTATATATAGGAGTTGTTTTTATTTATTTTAGCAGCCAGCGTAGTTTTTAGAATTTTTTCGCAGAGTTCTGACGTCATTTTTCTTTGGGAGTTTTTCTTGATTTTCTTGGAGATTCAAGTTATTTCTTTTGAGATTGAAGCTTGTGATCAACACTGAGACTAAGTTTATTCTAATTTAATTTATTTTTATTATTTTCATCATGTTCCTTGTTTGTTTATTGCTTTTAATTATTTGTTTGATTATTCTTATAATGATTCGTAACTAATTTTTCTACTAGAGCGATGGATGAAGTCTAGTAGGTGGTGATTTAATTACTAATGTTTGAAAAAATTATTTAATTATAGTTTTTCTTGTTTTCTTCAATTAAATTAATTTTCAAGAGCTAATTTAATATATTTCTTGATTGGCCACCTAGAATTATATTTGTTAGGTTTATCGTTCAAGGGATGGCTTGAAATAAACCGGATTTGGGAATTAAACTTGTTTAGATGTTAATACTGAGACGGCAATTAACCTAAACTTAATTTAAAAACTTCGCTTAATGGGTTTGATTGTTTTTAATCAGTGTGCATCGAAAGAGCAGCATAGCTGGTTCAATTAAACACGTTTTTCTGCCTTGGGAAAGGATTAAAGTATTTTAGTAAAGTTTTGCTTAATTGAATTTGATTTAGTGATTGAATTACCCCTCTAGATGGATTCCTAAGCTCTAGTGTTTTTATTATTGGATTTTCTTATCAAATTAAATTGTTTTAAGTTTTTAGTTAATTTTTCTTGCTTTAATTTTAATTGTTTAATTTGGTTAAGTTATTAAGTAGTTTTAAATTTTCTCAAAAATCAAATCAAGGGTATTTGTTTTAATTTTCTTGTTAATTGTGCATTTAATCAAAAAATTAATTGTTAACGACTTGTCCCTGTGGATCGACCTCGTAACCCGAGTTTATTACTTCGATAATCCATACACTTGTGGATCGTCATCAATAATAATTATTTAGATATAAAAAATAAAACTCTTTATATAATTTAATACATATGATACTATATAGAATGTTTATTATAAATTATTATTTAAAATTTAGAAATTATAAATAATTTTATAGTATTCATTATATAATTAATTATAAAATGAATAATATTATTTACATATTTTTAACATTTTATTTTTAAATATATATTTACATATTTAATTATTTTTTGATTTTTTTCTATTTATATTTTATTAATTAATTTTTTATTACTCTCAAATATTATAAGTTATAAACTCTTACTTATTTATTTATAAATTATTGTTATTATTAAAATAACACACAAATGTCTATATTTGTCATTTAATATACAAACAGCAACCATTAATATAATTTAACCAAACACATGATACTATCAGCTATCAGCTACTAGCTACCCTCTATCAGCTATCAGCAACAGCTACCAGCTACTAGTTATCAGCTTATCCAAACAGGTCCATAATTTTTATCAGATGGGGAATAAAATAGAATTTAGTAAAATGCAGTGATGAAAAAAATTGATTTTTTTGAAAACAAAAGGGGCAAGAAATGGATTATACCAAACCTCTTACGATCCTTTAATAAAATACCACTTGTCAAAAAAAAAAAAAAGAAGCTATATTAATAGTTTTCTCCCCATGAGTGGAGTTTTCTCCCTACTCTAGGTCTCTAGAAGCTAGGGTTTTTCTATTGTTTTTTCCTTCCAGTAAGGTTTCTTTATTCGATTTTAATCTCTTGATGGCTCAAAATCTTGAGAATTTGATGGCAAACTGCTCTCTTACGTCCGAGAAAATAGATGTTGCGGATTTAGAGTTTGATGGTGATCAATCTGGTGATCATCGATACAAGTTTTGTATCATTGGTAGACTGCTCTCTCGCAAACCCTACAATCTCAATAATATGAAGAATGCACTAGTCTCGGCTTGGAAGTTAACAAAGGATTTCATAATTCAAGGGATTAACTCAAAATATTTCCTTTGTGAATTCAGATCATTGGCCGATAAAAGAAGGGTTTTGAGAGATGGACCCTGGCATTTTGACAAATACCTTCTTCTCCTTGCTGAACTAGATGAAAACGCACAGTCGTCAGAGGTTGTTCTTGATCGAATTACTCTTTGGGCTTGGATTTACAATCTGCCTTTCAAAAGGAGAAATAAGGAGGTAGTAAAAAAGGTAGGGGCAAAGATTGGAGACGTGCTGAAGATTTTTATGGGTGACCTTGACACATGGCAGCAATATGTTAGGGTTAAGGTTGCAGCTGATGTTTCAAAACCACTAACTAGGGGATCCATGATAATCAACGACAAAGGTGAAAAAATCTGGACTTTCTTTCGCTATGAAAAGCTTCCGAACTTTTGCTATTGGTGTGGGTTGATGGACCATATCGAATCTGATTGTGAGACAAAGCCAGAAGAATTACAAGTTTCGGATTGGCCCTGTGGCCCTAAGATGAGATCTTCTCCCATTGCTAGGAAGCTGATGCATCGTGAGACAGGCTCTTTTACCCCAAAATCGCTGATATTCAATATGAGGGGTTCTGGTGAGAATGATCGAATGGCAAAGGTTTCTCGTGTAGTTGGCAATTTTCAAAGGAAAGAAGGTATTTGGTGAAGGGGCACGATGGATTAATAGAACGTGGGAAAGAGGAAGGTTTAGCGAAGGCTTCTGCAGTAAACTCTCTTATTCCACTTGCTGAAATCACAGTACCACCAGGTAGCAGGGCACATATGGGAAAGCTGGTGCAAAAGGAAAAGTTGGATGGATACAGGCCTGATCAGAATGGGACATGGAGGTTAGAAAAGCTGAAGCTTGTTGATGAGGATAGCAAGGGGATCGAGGAGCTAGGTGATACATCATCAGAAAATGGGGAATCAGAAGTGATCAGGAGAATCAAAACACTTGTGCTATTTAGCAATGAGGGGCCTAGTGCAAAAAATTTGGCCTCTCAGAATTATGGAAAGTGGAAGCGCCTTGCTCGCAATGCAAATATGGGAAATCAAACCTCCAAAACAAAGCAGGCAGATATACTATTGACTAAGAGGAAGGTTGAAGGTTTGCAAATGACTAAAGGAGAGGAGTTGCTAATTGATGAGGGGAACCCGAAGCGTCTTTGTCCAGCCATGGATATTGACAAAAATCTTGATAATGCACTATCGACGGAGGCTGCAGAACAGTCCTGCCGGGCACAATGAAGCTGCTTAGTTGGAACCTCCAGGGTCTTGGCAACCCCTGGACGGTTAGAGCTTTTCGCCATTGGATTAAAATTTTGTTTCCTAATTTTTCTTTTTGGTAGAAACTAAATTATGTTCTTTTCAATTCAGTAGAATAAAAAATTATTTTTTAGATTATCATTTGTTTTTTGTTGAATATGGGGGGCGAGCTGGTGGTCTTTGTTTGGCTTGGAAAAAGGATTTCAATGTCTCTATTTTATCTTTTTTTGCAAACCAAATAGATTTCGAGGTGCTTAATGATCATTCTAATTCTAAGTGGAAGGGTACAGGTGTGTATGGCCATCCTTCAAGATCAGACAGATGGAAGACCTGGATGCTGTTAAGACATCTCTGTAGTAAGTCAAACTCACCATGGCTTATTTTCGGAGACTTCAACGGCATCCTATATGACCATGAGAAGAAGGGTGGTCGTGTCTGGATAGTAAACTCTTTAAATGAGTTCAGATCAGTTATTGACGAGTTAAAGATAGTTGACTTGGGCTTTTCAGGGCATGAATTTACTTAGGATAACAGGAGGGAGAGTCCAGACAACATTCAAGAGCGTCTTGATAGGTTCCTTGCTCAACCTGAGTGAGCAGAAAATGAACCTCTCCTTTTGGTGAAACACTTACCTCGGTTCTCATCTGACCATTGTCCAATTATGTTGGATACTCAAGGGCTGCAACCCCAGTTCTTAAATAGAGAAAAGATCTTTCGATTCGAGGCTGTTTGGCTAAGAAACTCAGAATGCACTAATGTAATCAGATCGGCTTGGGAGGAGGGGGCTTTGTCATCGTACAAGTTTGGAGGGAGGTTGGAAATTTATGCCCAGAAACTAACGCAATGGAGCAAGCATTCTTTCGGGAAAGCTAAAAGAGTGCTAGACCAAAAATGCAAAGAGTTGGATTCTCTTCAACGCTCTTCCTCCTAATAATCGGATCAATATGATTGAGACACAAAAGCAGATTAATGAATTATGGCTCCAAGAGGAAATAAAGTGGAGACAGAGTTCCAGGGCGGTTTGGTTGACAGACGAGGACCGCAACTCAAAATTCTTTCATCGCAAAGCTACAGAAAGGAGGAAAACCAATACTCTTCTTTCACTAAATGATGAGCATGGCCAACACCAAAGTGGCAAGGAGAAAATTGGAGCAATAGTTTTTGATTACTACACTAAACTTTTTGGTTCAACTAATCCAACCAATAATGACTCTGTAATTGGTACGGTTAGCAAGTGTTTGGACAGGGATGCAGTGGAGTTTCTCTCGAAACCTTTTCATGCAGAAGAAGTAGAGGGAGCCTTGAAATAGATGAATCCTTCAAAAGCACCAGGACTAGATGGGATGCCAGGTCTCTTTTACACATCTTTTTGGGATACTGTTCGGATGGAGGCAATTGAATATGTGTTGAGTTTTTTAAATACTGGGGTGATGTAGGACAGTATTAATCACACTTTTTTTACCTTAATTCCAAAAGTAAAATCCCCTGATAATATGAAGGATCTACATCCTATTAGCTTATGTAATGTAATTTATAAGCTCATGGGTAAAGTGATAGCAAATAGGCTGAAAGCTGTGTTAGATCAAGTTATAGATAAGAGTCAGAGTGCTTTTTGTTCCCAGCAGACTTATTTCTGATAATGCAGTGATAGCCTTTGAAATGTTCCGTTCCATGAGATGCAGGATGAAGGGAAAGCAGGGTACCATGGCTATGAAGCTTGACATGAGTAAGGCTTATGACAGAATAGAGTGGAGTTTTTTGGAGAAAATGATGCAGAAAATGAATTTCCCTGCTCATTTCATTTCTTTAATCATGACATGCTTATCTACCGTGTCCTACTCTTTTCTCATAAATGGATGCCCATATGGTCTGCTTAAGCCTTCCAGAAGTCTCAGACAAGGTGATCCTCTCTCTCCTTACCTGTTTGTGATTTGTGCAGAGGGATTCTCAGCTTTGATCAAGAAAAGCTATTTTTAACAAAGAATTGTCAGGGTGCAGAAAGGACCAATTCTTAGCCACCTCTTTTTTTGCAGATGACAGTGTCATCTTCTGCAAAGCTAACCGCAGAGACTGCGTGGTGCTACGACGAATCATTGACACCTATGAACTTGCATCTGGACAAGGAGTGAATTTTGACAAATCAGAAATTATCTTCAGCTCCAACACTCCACAAGACATTCGGTCAAGTATCCAGGATTGCTTTGGAGTAAAGGTTAGTCCTCATTTCTCAAAATATTTGGGCCTGCCTTGTCTAGTTGGGAGATCGACTCGTCAAATATTCAGTTATGTTAAAGACAGAGTCTGCAAAAAATTGAAAGGATGGAAGGAAAAACTCTTATCAAAAGCAAGGAAGGAGGTGTTGATCAAAGCTATTGCTCAAGCCATACCAACGTATGTGATGAGCTGTTTTGCAATTCCCATATAGGTTTGCAAGGACATTCAGAGCTTAATTGCAAGATTTTGGTGGGGATCTGCTAATGACGAGAAGAAAATTCACTGGATCAGCTGGGAAAAAATGTGTAACTCCAAGGCAGAAGGTGGAGTGGGGTTTAGAAGTCCCAAATGTTTTAACTTAGCCATGCTCACAAAGCAGGGGTGGAGACTAATCACAAATCCGGATTCCTTAGTTTCCAGAGTTCTCAAAGCTAAATACTTTCCATCTTGTTCCTTTCTAGATGTGAAAAAAAAAAAAAAGCAAACTCTGGCTATATCTGGCAGAGCTTCATGCAAGCGAAGGAAATCCTTGAAAAGAGTACCTGTTGGAGAATTGGAAATGGAGAAAATATCAGAGTCTGGCAAGATAACTGGATCGCTGGGGCTGCTTAAACAAAACCATTGGTTCCTAAGATCTTACCCATTGACGCAAAGGTGAGCTCTCTTATAGATAATGAATCAGTTTGTTGGAGAGTGAACAAGGTAAAAGAAGTCTTCTTACCATTTGAAGCGGAGGCCATTTTAAAAATCCCAATCAGTTACAGACTCCCTTCAGATGTAATTTTTTGGCCTCAAACTAAAACTGGAAAATACGAGGTAAGATCGGGATATCACTTTGCAAAGAAAATGCTGGCTCAGATTTCAAATCAACCTTCCTCCTCAAGCTCATAGGAGTTCACTTGGAAACTGATTTGGTAGCTCAGAATTCCACCAAAGGTAAAGATCTTCCTTTGGCGTTTATTTTCCAATGCTCTCCCAAGTTTGGAAAATATAAATAACAGAGGAATGCATATTCCTAATGAATGTCCAAGATGTGGACGGGTGGGGGAAAGCCTGATTCATATTTTTAAAGAATGTGAGTTCTCCAGAGTTGATTGGTTAGTCTCCCCCTTAAATATTAGAGTGGATACCTTTCCAAACTCTTCTTTGCAATCCTGGTTCCTTAAAATGAAGAGCCAATTATCTCCTGAAGATCTTTGTCGTTTCGGTATGTGTCTATGGAGTTTTTGGCATAGACGAAATCTGTTAATCCATGAAGGTGAAGTTATGAACCTGCTAGAAGAGTACTAGAATTCTCAGAAAACCAATCCAACTAATCGTTTTACGTGCTATCAGCAGTGGTTACCTCCACCAGTGGATGTTGTAAAGGTTAACACTGATGCTGCAATTATAAACCAGCAAGGCATTACATGGTTGGGTTTTGTTTGTCGTGATCACAAAGGCCAAGTACTTGTCTCAGGAGGAAGGAAGATTGACGAAGATATGGACATTTTTGGGGCTGAAGCAAAGGCCATTATTCTTGGCTTACAAGTAGCTAAAAACTGTGGTTTTCAAGTCTTGATAGTTGAATCTGATGCCCTCTCGGTTATTCAGAGATTGAAAAGGAAAACACACTCCCTTGATCCTAGTCAACTTTGGGTTGATGAAATTCTGAATTTTGCTCAGAATTTTAGTTCTATTGCTTTTATTCATGCGTTTAGATCCTGTAATAAAGTTGCTCACTGTCTAGCACAATGGGCTTTAAGGTTAGAGGAGGAGAAAATTGTTATGGAGGATGTTCCTTCAATTGCTTCTAATTTCCTTTTTGATGATTGTATTTATCTCTGAGTTTCTGTTTTAATACAATTCTCATTCGAAAAAAAAGTATGCTAAACCTCATAGGAAAAAATAATTGCCCATTATTTTTTTCTGCTTTATTTAACATTTTAGAGTGGAAATTAAAATTATTAGGCTGTTAACTTTTTTTAACTTATTGTTGACTCAATTTAGGGAGGTTCTATTATTATAGTTGATTTTATATCTAAAACTTTCCTTACATATCCTTATAATTTTTATGAAATCTTTTCTTCAATTTTTATAGCTTTTATAAAAAATGTATTTAGATCCTACTGAATTCCAAACACTACTTTTAGTTATACATATATGCATCATTTATATTCAACATTTGGAATCATATCCGCTCAAAAAAAAAACATTTGGAGTCATAAAATATATATATATATATATATATATATATATTTTTTTTTTTTTTTTTTTTTTTTTTTTTGAGAAAACCATAATATATATCATTGCCATAAATCAAAAGACATCAAACATTCCGGAGGATCTGACATAGAAAACAATGCCCTGACTAGTCTATGAGCAAGCGTATTCGCAGATCGACGAACAAAAGAAATAGTACAACTCTCTATTCTCTAAAAATTATTCTATAAAAATTAAATTCTGATCTATCTTTCTCTTGGCCTCTCATTATCTTTCTTGTAGCTGACAATCTTTGATCTATGACAGATAATATCGAACTCCCATAAAAAAAAAAAGTAGAAGAAAAACTCCTACATAAGAGGAGACAAACAAAAACTCTCACATAAGATATGACAAACAAATCTCTCATAAAGAGAGAACAAGTTTATACTAAAGGATGAAGACATCCAATTTATTGAAATAAACAAAAGAAAATTGATCTAAAAGGGGAGGGCGCTTATCGTCAGAGAGAGCTGACAATAGCCCCAAATAAAAAAATAGCAGAGAGTTTTTTCAGAGAAAAAAGATGGAAGTATATATTATATTATTTAAAATTTGTAAAATTTAAAATAATATGTCTTCCCTATGATTAAATTTTTTATATGGACTGCCTTTCATCAACGGTTGCCCACTAGGAATTTCTTGTTCGTCGGTTCATACTTCCACATGAAACCTTTTTTTTTGTTCTTTTTGCTTAGATTTAATCAGAACCACGCTTTGGTGCATCGTCCCTTTGAAGCTTCTTCTGTTAGTGACTTCTTTTCCTAGTGATCTACAGATTTTTTACAAGGATCTATTCAAAGAGTTTTCTGCTCTTATCTCCAGTCGATCCTTGCTTTGGAAATCTGGAAGAAGTGAAATAGAAGGATTTTTCAAAGTTCATCTTCCACTTGTGATTTGCTTTATAGGGTATTTATTTGGCTATATATTTAGTTAAATGCAAGGTTATGAATTGTTCATATTTAGACAGTGATATTATTAGATGTCCTAATGCTGTTTTATTTGTATAATTTTTTGTCACTATTCTTCTTGGTCATTTTCAAATAAAATTACCCCTTATCAAAAAAAAATTTAAATAATAAATTTTATTTGAATTTATATAGTCGAACGATATAAGAATTATATGAAATTTGAAAAATATTAAATGATGAGTTTATCTTATAAAAAAGTACTATTTATTATCTTGGAAATGACATTTTAAAAATTAATGATATAACAAATTTTACGTTATAAAAGTTTAATTTAAAGTATTACCATATATGGGTAAAGGATGAAGATCTAAAACCTGAGACCACCCCTGTCAAATTATATAAAAAAAACTATATTTATTATTACCTTGTCATACAACAAAACAATTTTAGCAATCAATTTTCATAAATTCATATTTATACTATAGATTATTTTTCAAAATATAGTGATGTCAAAATTTCCATTTTTTCAATTTTGGTTCAGCTATTTGAGTTTATGATCAGTTTTGTTTTACTGAATTCGGTCAATAATTTTTTTGAAATAAAACAAGGTATTTCATTAATAATAATCGATTAGTATAACTTGTAACAGATAAATAAATTTAACTGTAATCAAGAAATACATATAGATTATAACACAAAAATAGAATTTTCTTCTAAAATTCTTCAATCGCGTGACGAATCAATTGTAGACAGTGCTTTAACTACGTTTGGCACAACGGCAAGAAACTCAATCCACTCGATGACTGTATTAAGCCACAAATCGGCTTTATTGTCATAAGACAAGTCTTTAAACGAGTCCAATTTTATGAACATCAGATTTAAACCCTTCTTCACTTTGATAATGAGAGACAAAACTCTCATAAACAGCGATAAACAAACTTTCATTGAGGAAGACAAAATAAAAAAACAATAAAAAAAATATTAAAAAATTAAGACAAAATAAAAAAAAAACATAAAAAAAATTAAAGCCAACAGATATAGTGATCTATATTTATTTTATTCAATAAAAATAAACTAAAATATAAATATAATGATCCACCGGTGATTTTTGTATAATCAACGGTGATGTAACTATAGAACTCTAGAATAAATTAACAAGAGATGAGAGAAAAGAAAGAGAGGCTAGGGTTTTTTACATTTTATTATTTTTTTTACTCGGTCAATAATTTTAAATCTTGTTTTCCTTAAGTAATTTTTATATCCAAACTGAGAGGATCATGATCCTTGAACTTTCTAATTGTGGAACAACATGGATATATATAAGTGCAAATTCTCAGTACAAGGGAAGAGTTTCAGTACAACAGCGAACATGGATACGTGTAAGTGTAAAATTTCAATGCAAGGATTTCTTTTTATAATAAAAGAATTGATAGGAAAATACGTCTTTTATAGGAAAATATAATTTATTTTTGCACTAGCTCAGCTGGCCAAAGGCCATGCGAAGGAGCACTTGGTCGCGGGTTTGATCTGAAGGATCATTCTTCTGCAAGGAATCCGTTACGAGGGACACGCGCCCGAGCGAGATTAGTCTGGCCAACCGTTAAACGGGGACTAGGATACTCGTGGTTATCAAAAAAAAAAAAAAAAAAATATATATATATATATATATATATATATATATATATATATATATATATATATCATCATCATCATCATCATTGAATCTTGATAAGAACCTTGATGCAGTCCTGTTGCTTTACCAGTTGGACAGCTTTGTTAATATCTTCCAATGATATTTCATGGGTCAATAGATCATCAAGATGTAATTCCTTCATAAATTCATCATTATTCACAAGTATGTGTGTGTATAGTTTTCCACGATTCAACAATAAAATCTACTCTTTTGGATCGGTGGTGGTTGATTTTAGTTTTTACTTCACATTGTTGAGAAAATCGGACCGGATAGAGCAAGACCACAGTTAATAATTTGAGAAAAATAAAGATAAAAATAATAGAACACACAGATTTTACGTGGAAAACCCCCAAACAAATCAGGGTAAAAACTACGAGCAATGATAGAAGAATTTCACTATGAGAAAATAATAGGAATTACAACTTCTCTATTTATAAAAGAGAAAACACTGAAAACTCTCTTTTTATAATATGAGAAAATAAATAGTTAACTCTCTTAATTTTCTCTTACTCTTTCTATATTTTTATTTTGCTCTGGGATGCGATTTCTTCTTAATAGGCAGGGGATTACGCATAACACTTGCAGCAATTAGGCACCGAATATCACATGCACCGAAAAAATTAGGCACCACATTTATTTTTTTTGTTTTCTTTCTTTGCTTTTTCAAACGGTGCCTAACAAATCTCCCACTTAAAGATTTGATTGAGGATCAATCAGATTTTCACACCATTCTTTCTTCCTTACTTTTCCATGCTGCTCATATTTCTGTCAGGCCGCTAGAGAAACGACACCAAATAAACTAGTCAGTGTTGACTGTCTTTGTCATAAAATCTACTAAGTTGTCTTTAGTATGAATTTTCTGCATATCCACAGTGCCCTCTTTCACTTTCTCACGAACGAAGTGATACTGGACTTGTATGTGCTTTGACTTGGAATGAAAAGCTGGATTCCTTGCAAGATGCAAGGCACTCTGACTGTCACAGAACAAAGGAATACTCTCTTGTTTGTGCCCGAGTTCTTCCATTATCATTTTCAACCATACTGCTTCCTTACTAGCTTGTGCAGCTGCTACATATTCTACTTCTGTTGTTGAGGTTGCCATAACTAACTGCAGTTTTGATACCCAGCTCACAGCTCCATCAGTAAGTGTGAACACATAACCTATTATAGATTTGCTTCTATCAAGATCACCTGTATAATCTAAGTCAACATATCCTTTGACAATAAAGTCTGATCCTCCATAACATAATGCAACATCTGAGGTCCCCTTGATATATCTTAGGATCCTCTTTACAGCATTCCAATGCTCTTGACCAGGATTCGCCATATACCGACTAACTACTCCCACTGCATGTGCAATGTCTGGTCATGTACAAATCATCGCGAACATTAAACTCCCCACTGCTGATGCATACGGTATCGAGACATTTCCATCCTTCCTTCTACACTACTAGGACTCATATTGGAGGATAACTTGAAACTAACAGGAAGTGGGGTAGAAATTGACTTATAATCTTGCATATTGAAGCGTCACAAGACCTTCTTTATATAATTTTCTGAGAAAGCCAAATCTTTCTATTGTTTCTATCTTGGTGAATTTGCATCCCTAGAATCTTGTTTGCCGGTCCCAAGTCCTTCATTTCAAATTCCCTAGCCAACTACGCCTTCAATTTTTCAATATGATCTTTGTTGGGGCCTGCTACCAACATGTCATCTACATACAACAGCAAGATAATGAAATCACTTTTATCAAACCTCTTGAAATATGCACAAGGGTCTACATTAAGTCTGTCGTATCCAAGGCTCATTATGAAGGAATCAAATCTCTTATACCAACACCTCGGCGCCTACTTTAGACCGTATAAAGATTTGTCTAACCTGTAAACCAAGTTCCACTTTCCTTTTTCTTTAAAACCTTCTGGCTGGAGCATATAAATCTCTTCCTCAAGATCTCCATGAAGAAAAGCTGTTTTCACATCTAGCTGCTCTAGATGTAAGTCAAATGTAGCACACATTGCCAGGACTACTCGAACAGTTATCAGTCGAACCACAGGGGAAAATATTTCATTGAAGTCAATCCCTTCTTTCTGAGCATATCCTTTCACCACCAATCTTGCATGAAACCGCTCCACTTGATCATCACTATTTCTTTTGATCTTAAAGACCTATTTATTGCCAATGGCCTTTCTTCCTTGTGGTAGCGGCACAAGCCTCCAAGTGTTGTTCTTATGCAGAGCTTCCATTTCTTCTTGCATTGCTGTCATCCACTGAGATGCATCTGAATTGCTCATTGCTTCTTGGAGAGTTGATGGCTCCCCTTCCTCAGTTAGAAGACAGTATGCAACATTACTGCCCATAACATAATCTTTATGCCAGGTTGGTATAAGTTTTACACGTTTTCCCTTTCCAAGTTCTGACTCTTCAGATTCAGCTGGCTCTTCCTCTTCAAACTCGACTGGCTCTTCCTCTTCGTGCTCTGGTGTTGCTTTAGAAGAATCTTCTTCTACAACCTTCCTTTACACCTGTACAGTTGTAGTTTCTGAGCTTTCTTTTGAAGTACTATCATCTTCTCCCTTCAATTTATCTTCTAAAAAGATAACATCCCTGCTGACTATAACCTTACGGGCAGTGGGATCCCACAGGCGATACCCCTTTACACCGTCAGCATATCCCAAGAATAAACACTTCCTGGATTTTGGATCCAGCTTTGTAGCTTCTTAGGCATTGTACATCACATACACAGGACTTCCAAAAAATATGGAGGTTTGAATAATCAACTGGCTTCCCAGTCCACATCTTCATCGGTGTCTTTTGATCAATTGCTGTAGATGGAGACCGGTTAATCATATAATAGGCGGTGTTGACTGCTTCTTTCCAGAATGCCTTATCCAGACCCGCAGCTCCCAACATTGCTCTTGTTCTTTCTAATAAAGTTCTGTTCATCCTCTCTGACACTCCATTTTGTTGAGGAGTGTATGCCGTAGTAAACTGCCTCTTGATCCCTTCTTGCTTGTAAAAGCTATCAAATTCATTATCAGCATACTCTCCTCCATTATCTGTCCTTAAACACTTGATCTTATTGCTTGAATCAAGTTCAACCCGCGCTTTGTAAGTTTTGAAAATTGCAAACACATCTCCCTTGCTCTTGATAGGATACACCCAACATCTCCTGGAGTAATCATCGATGAAGGACACAAAGTACTTCTCTCCTCTTAGTGATGAAACCCGTGCTTGCCATACATTAGAGTGAACTAATTCTAGAACAGTCTTGCTTCAAGAATTGGATGTGTTGAACTGTAGTCGATGTTGCTTGCTTGTTTTGCAGTGCTCACAAAAAGGTAGTGACACCTTTGTGAGACCTGGAAGTAGATTTTTCTCAGCAAGAACCTTCATGCCTTGTTCAGACATATGTCCAAGTTTCTGATGTCACACCATTGCAGATCTTTCACTTGAACTATTTGAAGTAACAGATGCTTCTGCTTCTTACACAGTCTCTCCCAAAAGCATATACAAATTTACAGGAATCTTTTCTCTCTTCATAATTACAAGCGCTCCTCGGCTAATCTTCATGATTCCCTTCTGAACTTTGATAATACAATCAAGATCATCCAGCTGTCCTAGAGATAACAAATCCTTCTTCAGGCCCTCCACATGTCGCACTCCTTGAATAGTGCGAACTGTACCGTCGTGCATCTTCAACCTGAGGGTTCCAATGCCTATGATCTTTAAGGCATTATCTTCACAACTATGCACAGATCCTCCTAAGATAGGTTCATAATGAAGGAACCATTCTCTTCGAGAGGTCATGTGATAAGTTGCTCCTGAGTCAAGAAGCCATATATCAGTAAATTTCTTGTTGCTCTCTGTTGAAATTGCTGCTTCACAGCACAATACATTTCCATCATCTGAAGTGCATGCCACGTTGCCTTAAGGATTGGAATTTTTCGGACTCCAACAAATTTTCTTCAGGTGACCTTTCCTACCACAGTGGTAGCATTTAAAATTCTTCTTACTTCTTGATTTTGACCTACCATGATTGTGACTCCCACTTGGGTCACGTTCTGTTGATCTCCCTCTCATCACC
>CANYLF011326765.1:0-12173 GCA_948193215.1 Bocquillonia castaneifolia | reverse complement strand
TATATATAAAATATCCAGAACCATACCAAATTAATTTTCGGTACGGTTCGGTTCGGATAAAGTCAAATAGTCAACGGGAATTTTCGGTTCCAGTTCGATCCGGATTGGTTTTTCAGTTCGGTTCGGAATTCTCCAGGATCCGTGCTCAGCCCTAGATAACACCTATATATATATATATATATATATATATATATATATATATATATATATATATATATATCATCAAATCGGACGTTAAAAAAATAGACCCGCGGAGCGTGGGTTCAATGGCTAATTTCTTCATCTGCCGCACACCCCTCCTCTCCATCTCTCCTCTGTAACCACTAAACACCACCACCTTCTTCTTCTTCTTTTCACACCCTAACTTACTCAATTGACCTCTTCCCCTCTGCTCTTGCCCACTGCGACTTCCTCATTCTCCGTTTCTAAATCACAGAACACCTCCAACTCCACCTTATGCCGCTGTCGTTTCCTTTCTCTCTACCTCTTCGACTTCTTCTTCTCTCTTTTCCTTTTCTTTTCCCTACTACTTTTCTTCTTTAGCCTCAAACCTAAACCCTTATCTTCTTCTTTAATCGTCAGATCACAGTTACTTACCATTAATTTTTCTCTTTACCTTTTTTTTGGTTAGTTTCTTAGCTTCAAACTCCCATACACTTCTCATTCTCATTCTCATGCTCATTCTTCTCTCTTTTGTTTCCATATTGTACACTCACTTTTCAGACGGAGACCTTTGTGATTTTACCAACTTTCTCATTTTCTCTTATGTGCTACGACAATGGTTGGCATGTTGCTCAGACAGGTAAACCTCGCGACTCCGATTTGATTTGTTTGGTTTACACAATTAGATTGGGTTTTTATTCCTCTGTAAATTTGCTTCTTCTGGGATTCTATTCTGAAATCCCTAAAGTTAGCTTTTGAGTTTTTTTTTTATTGCTAGGATTATGCAAATTAAGTACTCCAACCGTGTTTGGATTGATTTTCAGTTTAATTTGTCGCACCCAGAAATTTTGGCTCTTTGATGAAGGTGTGATTTTCTTTGTGGATGATTAGATTTATTCATTTGGATTTTATTATTTTTATTTCAGCTTTTACATGTGATTCAAAAAAAATGAAAGACTATAGGGTCTTACAAAGGAGGTCCCAAACCATAAGAGGAGAGAAAATATTTTCAAAACTCGACAGTGGGGTTAGAGTTGAATTCGACTTCTGGTTCATAGAGTTTGCTGAGGTATTTTCTCAATTTCTATTTGTAAACTTAGATGCTCTTTGAGTTAAATTCTTATTTGGTTTTGATTTATAGAGGAGACAACATGGATTTAACCCTCTTTTCTCTCCGTTTTTTTATTAGTCTGGTGTAGGAAGGGAGACTGACA
This sequence comes from Bocquillonia castaneifolia, assembly GCA_948193215.1. Classification (NCBI taxonomy): domain Eukaryota; kingdom Viridiplantae; phylum Streptophyta; class Magnoliopsida; order Malpighiales; family Euphorbiaceae; genus Bocquillonia; species Bocquillonia castaneifolia. The sequence continues at coordinate 10,797 of CANYLF011326765.1, read as the reverse complement.
GTTTGGTGCTATTGAGCATACTCTTGCATTTTTGGGTTCCTTGCAGAACTTGAATCCAGTTTCAAGAGTTCAAGCATGTTTAAAAAGATGCAAACGAGAGGCTAAAAGGAGCGCCATATAAGTTTTAGTTGAACCATTACTATTTCAGTATTAATCTGTTTGGGATTGGTTATTCCTAATTTGTTCTCCTTGGTTTTTGCTTATTTTGGTGGGATGAAGTTGGTGGTTTTGATTGGCTTTGGAATACTGGTGAAGTGTGATTCTGTGATGTGAAATTTAATGGCTATTTGTCATTCTTTTTGTGATTGGCTTTGCTTTGGTTACTGGTTTTGATTTACTGATTGTACTTGTGTCATGAAATTTGAATTCGACTGATTGATACATGTAAGAGGAAAATGAATGACAATAGTTATTTGGTTCCCCTATTCTGATTTTGCTCTGTGGCTATGCTATCATTCTCATTTAATATTTATTGAAACCAATAATTTTTTTGAATCTGTGATTTTACATGCTTTTTATTTCTAGTGGTTTGTGTATTGTGTGATGTGGTTGGATAAATGAGATCAACAACTTGAAAAAAAAACTGATAACAGAACTTAAATTATTGAAAGTGTTGGAGCAAAATGCTTTCCATTTATCACACTCATTCTTTTGGACATGTTTTACCTGCTGTATTCTATCATTTTGGTATTTGAAGGACTAAGCCCATGTTTATAAAATCAGTAATAATAAAACTGTTAATTTTTGTGTGGATTTCATTCTATTATTCTCTTATTTTTGCCATCCGAGTTTGCCCTTTTATAGATTGAAATGAGAGTTTCTACTTGTTTTTCAAAATCTCTCTGTATTAATTTTCAGATTTATGATGATTTATTCAAGGAGATTTTTTGTTGTTTTAATGACTTGATTAATTTGATGATGTTAAATGTAATTATAAACTTACTGGGACTCAATTTTCAAACAGAGCATACAAAAGCATAGAATAATCAACATGTAGTTAAAATGATTGTAGTGAAATGAAAGAATAGGGAAAAAGCTTGCGTGCCTGGCTGCTCTCTCTGTTTTTCTGTTGTGGCTGTTGTGATGCCGCTGCTGGTTGCTGTGTGTTGGCTCTGCACTTGTTGCTTTTTTCTTCTACTTGATCCTCTGTTGCTACTTCTGGTTCTGCAAACAGCAAACTTTGCTACTGTTTTGTTACTGTCTAACTCTGTTTCACTACTGTTGTTTTGGCTGCTCTTTATGGGGTCAGTTTGATGGTTGCTTTGATGACTCTTGTAGCATTTTAATTGCTATTTTATTGCTGTTTGTGGGTTATTTGTTTGGTGTCTGGCGTTGGTTTCTCAAGGTGGTTTTGCTATTTTGTTCTCTTATTGTTTGCTAGTTATGGCTATTATTTGATTTATGGCTGTCTGTTGTATGCTGGAAGGATGACAAATGCATTTTTCTACCCAGAATCCTAGGTTTTTTTAGTGTAATACTATCTGAGTTTTGCTGAATTAAGTGTGCATATTTGATTGAAGAATTGCTAAAAAGAATTTGGAACCTTTAGCTAAAGGCAGGAAAAGTGTAGAGGAGTGAGAAGAGAGCAATGAAGCTAGCTATGATAGAAGGATCAGTTGTTTAGAAAGAAGAGGAGGTTAATTGGTGGTTAGAGGAATCATTTTCCTCTCTTGTTCTCTTCTGTTTTGAAGAGCGTCAGTTTTAGAGGGGAAAGAGGAGCTTCCTCTTTTTTTTGCTTGCTTTCCTTTTTTTTTATATCTATTGTGTTCTCTCTTTTCTGTCCTTTTTTATTTTATTATCTCTGTGTTATTGAGACTATCTATTTTTTTTTGTGTAATTTCTCTCCGCCGTCCCCCTCTCTGTTTGTTGGCTTTATATAGGGGTTGAGTGGAAGGCATGCCTCATGGCAGGCCTGTAATTTTGTTTGAGTTTTTACAGGGTGAACAGTGTTTTTACAGTAATTTGGTTTTTACAGGTTTCCTTTTTTTTTTTGTTTAGGACTGTTTTACCCCTCATGGTATTGATAATATTTGTTTTGCCATTTTTTAATATTTCTGTGGTCTTTCGGCCGACCAGTTGATTGGACCTTCTGTAATCTGCCATATTGCCCCCTTTGGGCTTTGAAATGGATCCTTTTATTAGCAAATGGGTCCGGCCTTATTATTATTATTTGTTCGCACCGGATTTAATTTCTTTTCTGTTTTTTTTTTTCTTTTCAGAATTTAATTATCTTTCTAGTTATAATAATAATAAATCGGTAAATGAATATAACTAAATAAATCATGGAAAAATTAATTACTATTAAATTGGATACCTAATAAATATTTTAAATTCATGTCAATAATATTTTATACCATAATCATCCACTTAACAAGAGTATATTTATTTTCTTTTCTTTTTTTTTTCTTATTTTTCTTCCGTGGTCCATTTTATTTATAAGTTTATTACACAAGTATACTTCATAAAATAATTAAAACAAAGATAGAAATTTTCAAAGGCTTATTGAAATAACTAGTCCATTTTATTTATAAGTTTATTACACAAGTATACTTCATATAATAATTAAAACAAAGATAAAAATTTTCAAAGACTTATTGAAATAACTAGTTAAAATTTTCGGCTACCCGGACAAAATTGGGTATCTATAAGATTGAGAGAAGATTCACAAATTGTTGCTCTTTTAAACAAGATATTGATTTTATCCAAGAGACCTAACAAGTAATTGGGTAGAATTAAGAGTGATGATGGTTGTGCTTAATTTATAATTGCATTTTGATTATCTATTTTGCCTTACTTGAGGGGGTCGAGAGAACAATCGGGTTGGGTGATGATAATTAATTGTCATTGAATATATGTTACTTGAGAAAGAACACGAATTTTATTAATGCCTAGCTTCACACACTTGAGAACCACTAGGATTATACTTTGTTTGGAATAGTAATAGGTCAACATCCTTCCTTTGCACTTGTGTTTGATTTTTATATGAATTAGTGTTAGAAAAAATAATTTTATTAAAGTTTTAGACTTGGTAGTTTTAGTTAATTTTTTTATTAATTTCATTCTATTTAATTTGGATTGTCTAGCTAAGTAGAATTAGTTTATTTCACAGGCCAAATCTCAATATCTATGGGACGATACTCTTACTTATCATTATATTACTTGTAAACGATTGTGTCCCCTTGCACATAATAATCGCGAACAAGTTTTTGGCGCCCGGGGTTTAGCGCATTTGACCGTGATACTAACTTGTTTTATTTAGACTAGACTTGTTTTTGTGTTTTATATATTCTTGATTGTGTGTTTGCATGTTTATTTAGTTAAATTGTGTTTGGTTTGTTTAGTTTTTTTTGAGTTAGCATGTTTTGTTTTTTTTTTAGTTTTAGCTTAAATTTAAATTTTGATACATTGGCATGTGTATGGATAGAAAGAGTTTTAATGATGATTGTAGTGCTATTTCAAAGCAAATTGATGAACACTCTAGACTTGTTGATGTACAAATGCAAATTCATGAACTTTCTAAACAAGTAGAAATTTTGAAAGTTAGAAATGCCCATAATTCTTTTCAATCTTTGTATGTATGTCAATGGTGTAAAGGATCAAATATGACAAATTTGTGTTCAATGAGGAATTCCTACGCACCGGAAAGCATAGGATATCAAGTGATGATGAGTCAACAACAACACTATGTTTTTCCATGTTCAAACCCAAGCTACTACTCACCGGAGTAAAGCTATCAATTGGAATCTTCCCCTTTGCACTACAATAGTAACTTCCCTTTGGAGAATGGCCAACTCCATTTGAAAGATTCAAATGTAGAAGCACCAAAGAAATGGGAAGCAAATGAGTGGGATGTATGTGCACAATTGGAATCAAAGATGGATTATTACATTTCTAAGTGGCTTGAAGAATCATCTTTGAATTATTCTCACTACCAAGAGACATCCACTAAAGATTCGATGGAGGCAGATAATAAAGATAAAGTAGCATTGCCCATGTCCTTTGATGATAATGATGATTATTTGGAGCAAGATGATGGGGAAAGCATACTTATGCAAGGAGTGCAAGATGAGCAACATGATGACAATCATCTAGAGGAGTCATAAGCATTTATGGAAGATGAGATGGAGCAAAAGCTAAATGAAGAAGGTGGAACATGGTTTAGAACTATAATCCTTTATGATGAATAAAAAGAACCTTCAAGCTTCATTGATCCATTCTTACAATGGTTTGAGGAACAATAAGAAAAAGGATTATTCCAACTCAACTTCATTACTTCTTACCCTCCAAAGGCTTGTGCAAGAAAATCAAAAGGAAGAGCATACAAAGCATCATTAAAGCTTGATCTCAAGAAGCCGACAAGAAAGTTTCGGATGGCTTTTGAAGGACCTCCCTAAACTCTTCCTCATGTTCGGTTGCATCCATAACAAAGCAAAGTGAAAAGTCGAGCTAATGACTATAAACAAGCGCTTGTTGAGAGGCAACTCAACTACAATTTCATTTTATGTTTTTTTATTATTCTCTTAGTTTTCTTTAATTGATTTTTGTTGATTTTGTGTTTACTTTTTATTGTGTTTGTGAATGTGGATGAGCTAGGTACCTCATTTTCTCAATTTTCCAATGTGGCAACATGAAGATTCACCATTTGAGGGAGTTTCACCTATCTCTAACATCTTTAAATTTCCACCCCTGTGTTTTATTATTGCATTTACAATGAGAACAATGTAAAATTCAAGTGTGGGGGAGGGATTTAAATTGTTTAGGATTTTGTGAAATTTTCTTCAAAATTTTTCAAATTTTGTGTTGCCAAAATAATTTATGCTTTCAAAAAAAATTTGAAAACAAAAAGAAATTTTAATCTTGTCCAAAAGCAACCAAACTCGAAATCCATTTCAAATAGTTATGCTTTGAAATTCTTGTTAACTCAAAATGAGTAAAATTTTTTCTTATACTTAAGTAATTATATATATGTAAATAAAATTTAGTTTTACTTTTAGTTTTGTTTTAATTCCTCTTTCCTAATATTCAAGTCATTTTAATTGGAGGTTTACTTTTAGTTGCTTGTTAAGTAAGAACTTGGATAGATTAATTCCTAGTTTGCATAGGAGGAAAATCCTCTTGATGCTTCATCGAGTTTAAATGTACAGATTCATGCACATATAACCATTTTGTGAGGATTTTAAGCCTTGAGCATTATGACATTGCTCTATATTTGTTTCTTGGTTGTGTGTTGTCATTCATATTTTGATTCTTCTAAAACTTGCTTCATTATGCATGTTGAGACCATATCTAGAGTAAAATGCAACAAGATGATTAGGACACTTAGTTTAATCATTCTTCTTAAAAACTTCTAAAAAGACCACCCTTTTTAATCCTCATTTTAGGATAACCAGTTTTTAGCCTATAACCCATTTTCTATGTTTTTACCACAACAAATAGCACCTTAACATTCTTCTTGTTTATCCCTTCTTTTATTTATCCTAAAATCTTTGCACCTCAAGGACTAAGGATTGAATCATGTTTTTGTTGAAGTTCACTTTACGTCCTCTTCTTTTTTGAATTTTTAGATTGTTTTCCTTATGTTTCTTACTTTCTTGAAAATAAAAAAGAGAAAATGAAAAAAAAAGTGAGTTTATGTTGAAAATAAGCGAGATGGAGCATAAAATGCACTCACTATGATTGGTTAGTTTGTGTTTTATCCTTAAGTTGCAAATAAATGCTAGTAGAGATCTTGTGAATAGTTTTTGTCTTGTGAACTTCATTTGCTCATTTAGGGAAATTCTTTGTCCTTTTTTTAGCCTAAAAAACCATTTTCCTACCCGTAACCTTAACACCATTTCAACCATAAATAAATACCCTTTGATTGTTGTGTTTTATTTCTAATTAGGTGGTGGAGATTTGATTTGGGAGCAAGCTTATGGAAAGAATTATTCTAATTGACTTGACTTGAGAGACTCTTTAAAAATACCCCCAAACACCTTGAGTGCTAAGAGGAATCCAAATATTGAGGGTATTAAATCTTTGCTTTTTGTTCAATCGAAGCATTTAGATGATTTTCTTGTTATGCTATATTGGGAACTACTTCTATTGTTATCCTTTACTTTTGGTGTTTTAAATCTTGCCTTCAATGATTAGTGATTTGAATTCCATAAGTGAGAGAACTACTTAAATTAAAGATGTTTATGCAAGTTAATTTTGGAAATAACGTTTTGCTCATATTTTATTAACACTACATTTTTAGGTGTGATTATTTGTTTTGGATGAAAGTTTGTATTTTGCAAATTGATCTTTTCTTTTTCTTGAGGACAAGCAAATGCTTAAGTGTGGGGGAGTTTGAGGAGCTCAATTTTCATATGTATATTTGAGGTAAATTCTCTTTATCTTGATTCATTTTTAGCATGATTTCTCCAATTTAGAACTTAATTTTATCTAATTTGTGCTTTGATAGATAAATAGAGAAATTGATTGAAAATAAGCAAAGAATTGAAGAAATGAAGAAGTTGGGAGAGTGAAAGGAGGTATGGAGCTTTAGAGGCAAAAGGCAACATTTGGGGTTTAGAGCTTAAAGGAGCTAGTTTGCGGTTTCGTGAATCGGCTAACTTTGGGAGCTTGGTACATTCAATGTGGAAAGCGTTTTGATTTGAAAAGATCTAGATCATAAGGGTATTAAGTTTACTTTCATTTATAAAAGAATCAGCTCAATTGGTGCTAGAATGAAGGAGATGCAAGCTAAACTCCGAGAAGTGCTTTAAAAGTTGTCCCAAATGTAGCACTGAAATGTCAAGGGCATTTTGAGCAAGACGACGATGGAATTAGAAAAATGTCAAAACATAGAAATTAAAGTAGACATCTTGAAATTCATTTAGGCTCAAGAATTTCTTAATTTGGAGTTCGGAAGACCAAGATATGCTCCATGAAAGTTTTGTGACAGAAGCAAATCTTCAGGCCGGATGGCAGGCCGAACCATCCCAGGTCTGGTATACTCCTCTCCCTTGGCACATAAACAGGTTAAAGAAAAATTTCAGGCCGGACGGCAGCCCGGACCTCAAGCCGGACCAAGCCAGTCCGGTCTGCTTCATTGAACCACGATTCTGTACCTAATTTTGGAAAATTTAAGGGTTTTTTAGGGTATTTTTGGCTTGGTACACTATATATACAACCTAAAATAACCGTAGCCACCACCAACAAGACATTTACATTAACACATTTTCTCTCATCATTTTGGAGGATTTGAAGATCAAACTCAATGGTTTGAAGATTCAAGAAGGAAGATTCACCATTCTTCATCAACTTTTCACCATCTTCACATCTAAGAACTTGGTTCTTATGGGTTTCCTCTCCTTGGGTTTTTATTTCCTTGCTTTTATCTTTAAATTCAATATGAACTAGGCTTTTATTGAAGTGTAAAGGATGTGATTTGAAGATTGTTGCTATTTCATGATTTAATAATTATAATCCTGTAGTTTTCTTTTATTGTGTGAATCTTGTTTATTGGGCTTAATGCTTGATTAAGGTTTGATCATCCTTGATTATTGTTATGAGTTTTTGTGATGAGATTGAGAGAAGATTCACAAATTGTTGCTCTTTTAAACAAGATATTGATTTTATCCAAGAGACCTAAGTAATTGGGTAGAATTAAGAGTGATGATGGTTGTGCTTAATTTATAATTGCATTTTGATTATCTATTTTACCTTACTTAAGGGGGTCGGGAGAAAAATCGGGTTGGGTGATTGATAATTGATTGTGATTGAATATATGTTGTTTGAGAAAGAACATGAATTTTATTAATGCCTAGCTTCACACACTTAAGAACCACTAGGATTATACTTTGTTTGGAATAGTGATAGGTCAACATCCTTCCTTTTCACTTGTGCTTGATTTTTATATTAATTAGTGTTAGAAAATAGATTAATAATTATATTACAGGTTTAGACTTAGTAGTTGTAGTTAATTTTTTCATTAATTCCATTCTCTTTAATTTGGATTGTCTAGCTAAGTAGAATTAGTTTATTTCACGGGCCAAATCTCAATCTCTGTGGGATGATACTCTTACTTATCATTATATTACTTGTAAATGATTGTGTCTTCTTACACATAATAATCGCAAACACTTTGCTACAACCCATCCATCTCTACAACCTTGGCTATTGGATACTAGTGCATCACAACACTTGACACCTGACCTTGATAATTTATTTCAACCGATGGATTATCATGGTCCGAAAATAGTTAAAATTGGCAATGGTAAAAACTTACATATCTCTCATATTGGTTCAAATTTATTTTCTACTAATAATAATCAAAATTTTTCTATGCAAAATATTCTTCATGTTCCATTATCTTGTGCTAATTTACTTTCTGTTCATGCTTTTACTAACTCTAAAGGAGTTTCTGTTGAATTTTTTCCTGATCACTTTGATGTTAAGGTATCCACATGAGACGCCTTATACATACATAACTGAGTGATGGTGGACTCTACCCCTTATTGCTTCAGCTGCAAGCCAAAGACCCTCATACTGCGTTGATTGCTTGTCTTAGAAATTGGCACTGGTGTCTTGGGCATGCTAACTTATCTACTATTTGGCAAGCTTTACAGCATGACAAAATTCTTATTCTTAATAATAAACAGTCATCTTGTCATGCTTGTTGTATTAGCAAAATTCACAGGTTACCTTTTTCTTTGTTGGATTCACATGCTCGTGGTCCTTTAGATTTAGTTTGTTTAGACTTATGGGGCCTTCCTATGTTGACTCAATTAATGGAGAACGTTTTTATGTTTTATTTTTTTTTATCATTACAACAAATATTACTGGGTTTATTTTATTAAATATAAGTCTAAAGTTTTAAGTGCTTTCGTTAAATTTCGTCATCTAGTTGAAAATTTTTTTAAAACTTCCATTAAACAATTTCAAACTGATTAGGGTGGTGAATTTCAAGCAATGCAAAAATATTTACTTGATAATGGTATCACTCAACGGATTTCATGTCCTCACACTCCACAACAAAATGGTTGTGCGGAGAGGAAACATAGACATATTGTGGAGACCGAAATTTCTTTACTACATCATTCGTATGTTCCCAAAAAATTTTGGACGTACGCTTTCAAAACAACGATTTATATAATAATTTGTCTACCTAGTCCTACTATTGATGGACTTACTCCCTTTCAAAAATTCACTGGCATTATTCCTGATTACAAATTTATGCATGTTTTTTTGTTGCCTTTAGTGGCATCAATCCATCTTATTTTGAGTTTAACAACCATTTATCTTTGTCTAACAAAGTTCCTAAGTGTGTAGGTTTTCAACCAAGCTAGTTTTGAATGAGTCCTGCAAACCGCACCCATGATAAAGGGATCCGCGCCCTTAATGAGGAGATCACCCTCGCGACTAGCGACAAAGTTTGCCCGCGAAATGGAATTCACGCCCAGACTTTTTTGGTGAAAACTTATAAGGCTTCTGTACATTTAAAGCCATGCCCGTGACATCCTAAATCACAGCCGCGATTTGAGAAACAGAGAGCCCCTTTCTGAAGGTTCGAAGTCGCAACCGTGATGGACTAAATCGCCCCCGCGATTTGATTAGACAGAAGTCGCTCCTAAAAAGGAAATCAAGCCACTCATCAAAGGAATCTAGCCGCATCCTCAAAGGCATTCTCTGCCTGGTGATTTCACATCCACGGTTAGAGATGTTGCTACTGCGCTTTGATCACATAGAGAGCCGCTCTCAAAGACATCCCCTGCCCAGTGAATTCACGCCCGCGATTAGAGATGTCGTCCCCGTGACATTCAATGGAGTCTCTAAAAAACTAACCATTGGACAGATCGTGCCCATGACTGATGGAACCACGCCCGTGATCTGACAGTTTTTAGTGCATTTAATGCAAAAGCAACTAGACGTTAGAGACACCTTTGGGGTTGTTTCTAACAGCTAGTTTTGGGTATTTTGGCTATAAATACCCTTCATAAATGTTCTTCAAGTAAGAACATTAATTCCTTTAATAGCCAAACTCTTGTAAAATTATTTTTTAATCATTTGTAATTATGGGTTGTTTGGTTTTGGGTAGCTAGAACTCTAGAGCATTTGTTGCTTGGGTTGAGTGAATTAGTTATCCATTGTACTAGTGTCAATTCTTTGTGAGTTAAGAAACACTAGGGTTGGTTATGAGTTAGCCATTTGTAAAACTCATTGTAAAGGTTTGGTATTAGCCTCTTGGAAACACTAGGATTTGTGAGTTAGTCTTGGGTAAAAATCATTGTAAAGGTTTGGGATAGCCTTGAAATCCCTTGTATCACTATTGTAGTTAGTGGAACCCCAAAGAGGTCTTTGGGAAAGTGGACGTAGGACAAGTTGGGTCCTAACCACTATAAATCCTTGTGTGTTCATTCTACTTCATCTCCTTACTCTCTAAAATTTTTAATTTCGCACCAATTCCCCCCCCCCCCCCCTCTTGGTATTTCAGTTGGTATTAGAGCCTTGTTGCTCATTAATACCTTAAGTGGGAGTAAAATATCTTCAAGATGTCTATGGGTGAAAGTATTTCTAGTTTGAAACCTTACTATGAAAGTATTTCTAGTTTGAAACCTTACTTCGATGGAAGTGACTATCCTTATTGGAAGTTGCATTTGTAATACTATTTGGATAGTGACCAAATCGATGTTTGGGATCAAATCCTTGTAGAATGGACTCCACCAACTACAACACTAGGAGAGGTGACAACTATCCTTGATAGGAAGGACTGGGTGGATGCACATAAGAAGAGCAATGGTAAGAATCATAGAGCCATGGCCATTCTTCTTG
>CANYLF011326713.1:0-16172 GCA_948193215.1 Bocquillonia castaneifolia | reverse complement strand
GAATCAATTTGTGAAAGGTTTAAGTGTTAGCCTCAAGTAAAACACTTGGGACAAGGGTTTCTAGAGAGAGAAACACTTGGGTAGGTTTTGTGGGTTAAGCCTTAGGAAAAATCACATTGTAAAGGTTTGGTGTGATCCTTATAAACACTAGGTTTTGAGTGAGCCTATGATAAAAACTCCTTGTAAAGGTTTGAGTGTGAGCCAAAGGAAAACACTTGGGTTTGCAAAAGGATCAAAGATAGTGGAATACCCAATTGGAGATTGGGGAGTGGATGTAGGACTTGTTGTGTCCGAACCACTATAACTCTTTGTGTTGTGGGTGTGTAATTGGCTTAAGCTTAACTCTTCTCTTAACATTTTTAATTTTTAATTACCAAGCAATTCACCCCCCCCTCTTGGTGCCTAGGGATTTCAGTGCTTTTTTGTTTTGTTGCAGGATAATCGGTTTTTCTCATAAAGCTTCTTATTTTTGATGATTTTTTGGAAAATCCATTGATGATGAAAGGGAGAATAAATAGGATCGAACATTTAATAGAACAATTTATATAATGTAATTGAATAATTTTTTATGTTTTTTTGGAAATAGTAAAAGAACAATAATGAAATTTCTGAAATTTTGTTGAAATTGCATTTTTTTATATTTCTGAAAATAATATTAGAATGTTTTGCTCTTTTTTGAGGGAATGTAAAAATACATATTGATTTGGAATCCATCATATTACAAAAGAAACTCATTAAAGGTAATAAAAAAATATTTTAAAACACATGTGAAGGAAATATGAAACTTCCAAAAAAATTAGTAAAAGGTTTTTTTTTTATGTTTTATAAGTGTTTCTTATATGTTTCTATAAAAGTTAGGCAACTGATTAATAAAAGTTCCATTTTTAGGCATAGATGCACATATTTAGTATCATGGGTATTTTATCAATTAAATGAGCGCTTTTAGGCTTTTATGAAAATTTTCCAAGAAAATTCAATGAGTGAAATATAAAAAGTTATTATATTTTAAATTTTAATTTTAAATATGTCAAATATATTTATCATATTTATTAAAATCTATAGAATTTATACATTTAGATACAGTTCAAAAAAATATTTAGATAAAAAAGTTTTTTTGAGGGAAAAAGAGTTTAAACATCAAAAGAAAAAAAAGAAGTTATTTTAGGAGTAAAAAATAAAAAGAAAGAAGTTGATGCACTAGTAATGTGATTTTTTCCAATAAAACAAGTTTCTCTTCTATTTAAGTCCCTATACGCTTCTCTGTCTCTCTGTATAAATAAATAAATATATATGAGATGGACGAATAAATCAGGTGCGTCCATTTCTTTCATCAACCTGTACGAATCTATTCTTTTCTTTGTTTCTAATCAATGTCTTCGCTATTAACACTCTCTCTCGTGTTTTCTTAAACCCTTTCTTAAATTAATTGTTACTTTTTTTTTGCAGGTTTCTTCCTCTTCTTCTAGGGTTTCTATTTTGGGAATTTCAGGTATTCGATTTGTATGTATTGGCATTCTCTTGCTGTTGTTGTAATCAGTGCAAAGTTTGCATCTTTTTTTTTAATATCTATTCATTTATTTATGGTTAATTATTATTATTATTAGCATTCATTAATAAGAAATTTTGTAGCTTTTTCGGTGTTTTTTTATTAAACAGTGTGATTGTACATCTGTCTAATCAACAATTAATTTAGGCTGGTTATTTACCGTTGCCAGGTTGATGATTTTAATTTGAGTTGTTGGCATCATGGGTTTTGATAATGAGTGCATTTTGAACATTCAATCTCTTGCTGGAGAGTATTTTTGTCCTGTTTGTCGTCTGCTTGTCTACCCAAATGAAGCTTTACAGTCACAGTGTACCCACCTCTACTGCAAACCATGTTTAACCTATGTTGTTAGCACAACCCGCGCTTGCCCGTATGATGGCTACTTGGTTACTGAAGCAGATTCCAAGGTTCTCTTCTTATTTATGCTGTGAATGTTAAATGGATATGTTTCTTGCTGTACATGCTGATGATAATTCATTTTCCTTTTCATGACAGCCGCTTATCGAATCAAACAAAGCACTTGCTGAAACTATCGGCAAGGTCACAGTTCATTGCCTGTACCATAGGAGTGGATGCACGTGGCATGGACCTTTATCTGAGTGTACGCCTCATTGTTCTGATTGTGCCTTTGGCAATTCTCCTGTTGTATGTAATAGGTGTGGAGTTCAAATTGTGCACCGTCAAGTTCAGGAACATGCTCAAAATTGTCCAGTGAGTGGATTAGGGACTTCTCAATCTTTACATTCTGTTAATTTGGAAAATTTTTTTTGTGCTTGTGTCTTGTGTAATTTTTTTTTGTATTTTTTAATGATAGGGTGTGCAACCTCAAGCTCATGCTGAAGGAACTCAGGATGCTACAGTCACAGGGACAACTGCTACTGGTGATCAAAACCAGGCTGCCACTCAGGCAGGAAGTACTGCTACTACTACTACTAGTACGACTACTGCAACTACTAGTATACCCACTCAGGCTCAGCCTTCTCAAAATGCCACGTCCTCATTGCCTGGTCAGAATCTGAATCAGCTAGCCAACTCAACTACACAGTCCCAATCTGCAGTGCAGGCAGCAGTGCCTACAGCAGAACAATGGTATCAACAGCAACAGCAATATCCACAATATTATCAGCAATATCCTGGATTTGATCAATATCAGCAGCATTACCAGCCATACTACCCTTATCAGCAGCAAGCAGGTGTGCATTACCCACAACCTCAGGTTTATGTGCAGCCACAACTGCAAGCACAACCTCAGTCGCATCCACAGATTCAGCTATCTGCTGCTGCTCAACCTCAGAGCCAGCCACAAGTCAATCCGCAGCAACAAACTCTCACTGCAGCTCTGCTGCAAACTCAAACACAACCCCAAACACATCCAACACCCCATGGCCAACCACCTCCTCAGGCTCAGTTGCCCCATCATCCAGTTGTACAAGTTCCTCAGTTTCAGCAGTCTCATTTGCAGATGCAGCATCCACAACTGCAGGTTCAGGCACAGGCTCACTCTCAGCTTCATCTTCAGCATCCTGTCCCTCAATCCCAACTTCCTATGCAGCCTATTCCACAGCCCTTTGCTTCTCAGCCAAACCAGCCAGTGAATCCTCATCTCCAGCCTCAGCCACAACCACAACTTTCATCAGCCCATGCAGTGACAGGGCATCAGTCTTATCCTCAACCACAGCCTCAACATCAAATGCAGCCGGGAGGCCTACAGCATCCTGGGCATTATTCTCAAGGTGGGCCTCAGCCACAGTTCCCTCAACAATCTCCTCTGTTGCGTGCACACCAGTCTCATGTTCCAATTCAAAACCCTCAGCAATCAGGTTTGCTACCTTCACAAGGTCAGGTTCCTAATGTTCCTCCTGCACAACAGCAGCCAGTTCATTCCCATGCTCATCAGCCTGGGGTACCTGTCCATCAACGCCCTGTTATGCAGGCAGTTCAACAATCAATTCATCAGCAGTATGTGCAACAGCAGTCTTTTCCCGGGCAGGTACTAGGCCCAGTTCAGAATCAACTTCATCAGCAAGGTGCATACTTGCAGCAACAGCAACAGCTGCATGGGCAGTCCCAGTTACGTCCACAGGGACCTTCTCATGCCTACCCACAGCCGCTGCAGAATGCTGCATTCCCACATGGCACACAACCCCCTCAAGCACAAAATCTTGGAGGAAGGCCTGCAATGCCTCCTTATGGAGTTCCAACACCTCCACATTCATCTTATGGTGGAAAGCAAATGCAGGTTGGTGCTGACCAACAATCTGGAAATGCCCTCAAGATGAACAACCAACTGCAGTTGTCTTCTGAGCAACAATCTGTGGCTACATCAAGACCAGCATCCGAGAGACAAGGTGATCACACTATCGAGAAAGGATCAGAAGCTGACTCAAGTTCTCAGAAAAATGTTAGAAGGGATCCAAATGATTTGGATGTTGCTTTGGGTCTTGGGGGTAATGCAAGTGAGATAAAGACTGTGAAATCTGAAAGTGATTTGAAGATGGTAGATGATGACAGTAAATCCATAAATGAACCTAAGGATTTTTCACAATCATTTGGCAGAGAAAGTTTACTTAAAAATGTAAAGGAAGAGCCTAAGGAGGGAGCTGATGGCCAGAAAGATGTATCTAATACCAACCATGATACGGGAGACAAAGGAGTGAAGGGTGAGCTAGAAATGAAAACCAATCTGATACAGGGAGGTGAACATTTACAAGACCAGTATATGAAGTCACAGAATGATAGAAATATGACTCCTCAACATTCGGGGGCCTTCCCTCCATATTCAATTCCCATTTCTGAGCAGGGAAAGCAGCAGCCACCTCTAATTCCTCATGGGCCTTCTGCCCTTCAACAAAGGCCTGTTGGGTCTTCATTGTTACCAGTACCTCCTCCTGGATCCTTACATCACATGCAAGTACCTGGGCATCCTTCTGCTCCAATAAGGCCTATGGGTCCAGGACACATGCCTCATGGTCCGCAAGGACCTTATACTCAAGGCCATACCCTTCCTTCTCAAGGTGAACGTACTCCATACGGCCATGATGCTGACATGTTTCCAAATCAGAGGCCTATTTATACAGATGGCAGAAGAGTAGATCCGCTCGGCCAACAATCTGGCATGCACTCAAATGCGATGAGAATGAGTGGGGGCTCCGGGCTAGATTCTTCACCGGCACTTGCACTGCGGGATGATAGGTTCAGACCTTTTCTGGATGAGCATATGAATTCCCTTCCACAAGACCCATTCCGGCGGATTACTGATCGGCGGGAGTTTGAAGAAGATCTCAAGCATTTTTCTAGGCCTTCAGATTTGGATACTGAATCTGCTAAAAAATTTGGGGGCAACTCCCCCCCCTCAAGGCTCCTTGAGAGGGGGCCTCTTGATAAGGGACCTCATGGTCCAAATTATGATCCTGGGATGAAATTGGGTCCCTTGGGCGGCCCTGCTCCTTCAAGACTCTTTCCTCCTTATCATGATGCTATGATTCATCCCAGTGATATTGTGGAAAGACCAATTGGTTTTCATGACAATGCTGTAGGTAGACAGCCAGATTCTATGCGAGCTCATCCAGATTTTTTTGGGCTAGGTCGTAGATATGATCATCGGCATAGAGATGGTATGGGCCCAACAAGTCCAGGTAGAGATTACCTTGGAGTATCCTCACATGGTTTTGGTGCAGTTCCTGGCCTGGATGATACTGATGGCAGGGAGTCACGTAGATTTGGTGATTCATTTCATGGTGGTAAGTTTCCAGTTTTGCCCAACCATCTGCGCATGGGTGAGTTTGAGGCTCCTGGTCAAGATGGCTTTTCTAGTCATTTTAGGAGGGGTGAACATTTGGGTCATAACATGCGTAATCGTCTGGGAGAGCCAATTGGTGTCGGTGCATTCTCTGGCCCTGCAGGGATGGGAGAATTATCTGGGACAGGGAAATTCTTTCATCCACGACATGGTGAGCCAGGATTTAGAAGCGGCTTTCCCCTAAAGGGATTTCCTGGAGACGGAAACTATGCAGTTAAGTACTGCCTTTAATTTTAACTTGTTTCATTTCTTTCATCTTGATCTGCAAGTTTGATGTGAATGTTTTTGTTAATATATAAATTCATTTTATTTATACTATTATTCTTTATCTTGAATGCTCTTTTTTTGGGGGGTTTATCTCAGGGAGAATTGGAATCTCTCGATAATTCAAGGAGGAGGAAATCATCTAGCATGGGATGGTGTCGTATTTGTAAAGTTGATTGTGAAACAGTTGAGGGCTTGGACCTCCATTCACAGACAAGGGAACATCAGAAGATGGCTATGGATATGGTTATAACTATTAAGCAGAATGCGAAAAAGCAAAAGTTGTAAGTTATCATGAGATTTTTGATCTTTTATTGTAGCAAGTTTTGGTTCAAATGTTTGAAGGAATCTTCTATTTGTTGATTTGTTTGCTGTGTTTTGTAGAGCCACCAGTGATCATCCCTCACTTGATGATGCAAGCAAGTCAAGGAATGCCAGTACTGAGGGCCGTGGGAATAAGAATTAAGTAGTGGTGGTGTTTTCTAGTGCAGATTACCTTGGCCCATTACTGACTCAGGGTTGAGTTTGTTACTTTGGTGTATTTGTGAACTTGGTGACAGTGGTGATTCTTCCATGCCTCTGCTTTTTTGGGTGGTTTGCTAGTCTTGTCATTTCAGGTTGTCATCCTGTTAAAGGAGATGGTTTTCGGACCTGAAGTTCAGTGGCAGTTAAGTTTGTTGGTTTTTTTGATTTTGAAGTCTTTACTTATAGAGCATGGATAGTTTGATATCGATTTTGGCAAGTTGTTTCATCTTATTAGTATTTTGTGCATATGGGTTTTAGCTTAATTTCTGAGATTGCATTATGATATTGATAGTTTATGTATGGCCCATCCTTGTCAAGTGAGAACTTTTAAGTTAACCTTGGTGCTATGACATAACTAACCTCATCAAGCCATTGGTGTAGGAAAGTATTAATTTGGGTTTGAAATCAAGCTATAATGGAGCAACTATCCCAGCTGCTATTGATGATTACTATTGGCATATACATGTCATTTGATATCTTCTTATTTGAAGATGAGAAATGATTATCATCAGTTTTTAGGGTTTTAGACTGTTTTTGAGATTTAATTATAGTTGAACTCCAATATTGCGGAACTGTTAATTATTGGAACTAGGATGTAGAATGCCTTTTCACTTCTTGTTTGATGATGTTGATGTTTTTGTATCAATTATTAGGATAGTTTGATGGTTTTCTACAATTGAATTGTGTATTCTGTTAATGTTAACTTACATTGTATGACAGTGAGAAGATGCATTGAGCTGTTTTTGTTTGTCTTTACTGAATTCTCCAACATTGTGGTGTTTACAATAGAATTTGGATGGTTTTATAGAATCAAATGGTTGGAACTCTTTTAGCTTATTAAGTAGGGAGATTGATGATTAAATGACAAAGCAGAGCTCCATAATGTACTTGATAGGAAAATTTGGTCCATCCAAGCATTTCCCATACTTGATAAACCATTTCTGTTTAATTTATGCTTGAATTGGCTTCTTTGTTCTTTCATTTGCGATTATGTCTCTGTTTCAACCTGACCGTTTCATTTGTTAGAAAAGATTTGTTACACGTGACCTTCTATGGGCAGTACTGGTCTTTAAGCCTTTGCCAATTGTTGCTTGAACATATAGGTGGTTTTTTTTTCCAATTCGTAAAATTCTTTTAGTTCAGATGTCACATGGTTTCATAGAATTTGAGGCAGGTCAATGATGGATTTTGTGCTTCTCAAAATTTAGGTATTTAGCTTAACTTTTTGGTTCTATAGGCAGAGAATAAAGAATTTGTTATAGTGTTCATGAGGAGATTTACGTGTTGGCTCAGTAAGCTGACAAGCAGCTGAAGTAGAAAAATTGATTGGTTTATGAAGTATGCATGGTTCAACAATTCTCATCTATGTTATAGAAAATAAAAGGAATAGGGTAAATTTGCAGTGACTTCTTGTATTTGAAAATGGATAATAAATGTAGATTACAAGTTAAGATTCAGGTCTCAAGAGTGAATACCTCTTGAGGCTCTCAAATTATTAGCATGCTAGTAATGGCTTTTGTTTCAAAAAATATGTTATCTAATAAGTAACTAATTAAACTTTTGAACATCTGATATAGTTCATGGCTTTAATAGAAGAAAACAATCAGTTACCCATCCAATGTGGAATTTCCATTTGTTGCTGCTTTTAGGAAGTAGCAATTTCATGTCTGATTTCTTGTTATACTCGGTGGAAGTGCTGTTTTTCGGTAGCATCTTTAATAAAGCTACTTTTCTGCTAATTATGTTTTGACATGAGGCATTGCATGATGCTGTTGCAATTTGATAAATCTGTTAGTGTTGATTTTTCTTTTTTATTTCTGGTGAAATTTTTTATAATAGATTTTTTCAATTCGACCTGTCTTTTTACGGACGAAGCAGACTACAAAAGAATGAAAGTTCAGCCGGAAAGGTTTACTTCGATCATCTTTTTTAGATGTGGTAAAGAGTGCATTCGTTGTACACATGTAAGTGGTGAACTTTTCTTGTTAGCACTGATATATAAGAGTTCTGACTTTTCAATTAGGTTACTGTTTTTGGATCATTTGTATTCAGTAGTAGAACCATATTAGGGTGGTAGTTGCGATTTTTCAAAAACTTGGGAGGCTTAGTATGCCTAGACCTTTCTTTTGGAAGTTTATGATTAAGGTTAGCCTTTTTGTTGTTTTACTCCGTTTTCATCTTAGGAATGCAAGTGTTATTCTGCTAACACAAAAATGAGGAGCTAAACATGTGGTATTAACTTTCATATGCCCCCCTGAAGTCTATTAGATTTGCAACTGGACCTTTCACTTATGAATAGGCAATTATGGTTCTTGTAGGTAGGTTAGTGTGAGCACCAGATTAGAGTTTTTTGGGAGTTGGACAGGAAGGGTGGACTATGACTTTTTTTATCTTAAATAATAAAACAATGTTACAAATCAATCAAACACCATCTACTGCTCTTATCAACTGCATAATGATTTAGTAGTACCTTTCATTTGATGTACATCAATATGCTGAATTCGCAATGATGACTTTACAATATGTGAACCTAAAAATAAGTGCTAAAAGCCTAAAACACAGCGACTCCAAGAAGCTATGATTGCAAATAGGAATGTCATTTAGATATGTATATACAGTCAGACATGCACGTCCAATTGTATAGATGTTAGATGAAGTAAATACTTTTTGGACATAAGATCCGTATATGTGAATTTCAATTGACCCTTAAACTTGTGATATTTGTTACTGAATTTCAGTTCTTCAACATAAGTAATTGATATGACTTTCGTTTTAGTAATTCTAGAGAATTGATATTCCAATTTTGATTATGACATATTTGACAATTATCAATAAAATTTTTGTACGGTAATTTGCAGAAGCCATTTACAGTACAACTGTTAACTGTCAAATGTTTCAGAAATATAAGTTTTAATGATAGAATTTTTAAAATGTATTTAGATATATAGCATTTATGCTATTAATATTGAATCATTGAAAGATAATCAAATGCCTTACAAGGTTAAACTTTAGGATGTCCATAAGAGATTGGATTGGTGATTAAAACTTATAAATTAATTCTTACAGAACCATCCTTGTATTTTTCAACACTCTTGATGGAAAAAAATATTATTAATTTTTTTTTTATCACATGTTGGAATATCGGTACTGAATCCCTAAGCTATTAAAAGGATAATGCAATAAAATTTGTAAAATCAATGCCTTCTAAATTATTTCCTTAGAATAAATACCAGTATCTGTTTTTTTGATGAGATAGAATGTTAGTATGTTACTATACTAAAACTTGTATGGATGGTATGATAAAATAACCATGGAAACATAATAACTGTTATTGAACCAGTATTTAAAATAAAAGAAGAGCTGGATTTTGAACTTAGTAGAGAATGGAGATATGAGAGATTGTTTTCTTCTGTAGTTGTTACATCATGATTTGCTACTTGCCTACCCAACCATCAAATGCATGACATGGTCACCAAATGTTCACCACTAAAAAAGGTTCCATTACAGTATCAGATATTGATTGGTTTTGATATTTGATATTTCCTTTTACTTGAATGTTGCTCTTATGATCATTTTAAGAATCTCTTATGCTTCATAAATTTCTTTGTCATCTCTTTGTATTGCAAAAACTTGGGCTTTACTTCAAGTTATGGACAGCCTTTTTCAAGTTGGATGCAAATTCTGGACTTCGATCATGGTTGTTGATTCTGTGTTTGCCAGGTTTGTTGTTTCTGTTCTTAAAATTATCCATTTAGCTGACAACTACTGCCTGGATGATATTGTTAATTTTTGGATCACTTTTGCGTTTTTTTCTTCTTTAAATCTTGAGAGATTATAATCAGTCATAAAGTCCTCATATAGTTTCAGAATTAAAACTAGGTCATATAATTCTTTATTTGTGATGTCAGAATGTTGGTACTGAAATTCAGGAAGGTTTCGGTGATCATTGATAAAAATTAACTAGTAAATTAGAGAGATGTCATCTTTAATTATGCATGATTTGTAAATTGACTTTAAATCTGGATTATAACACGAGATAGACAGAGGTGAAGCCAGAAATTTTATTAGAGGGGCAAAATCTACAAATATGATAGTACTATTTTTATAAAAATGAGTCAAATCAGCCCGATCAAATTGAAAAAATAACAATTAGCTATTAATTTGGGTTAAGAATTTATTAAAATTAGTTTGGATAAAAAAACCATCTAGTACCCGTTTGAATTTGATCGAACTAAGTGATCTAGTGAATTGGTCTGAACCAAATTTCAAATTAATTTATAATTATTAAATTCAAAATAAAAATATAAAAACATAAAAGACTATTAATTATATGATTTTTTTTTATATATTTATCTTTTTGTTTAAAAAAAAAATAGGATAGATTGAATCAGTCGATTTGGTTGGCCTATTGATTCAAGCTGCAAATTGATTTTTAAAATATTAGATAATGGTAATGTCTCTTTTATTTGTAAGTTAGTATAAGGATAAGATGGCCAATATTATATGTTGATTTTTGTTGAATGTAATGCATGAATTGAAGGTGAACAATTAACCAAATGAATGTGTACCTTACTACTAGCTATAATGCAATGCATGAACTAAAGGTGATTAATTGCCCACGGCTTCACCACTAAGGACAGAGGAACAAAAAATTCTTTTTCACATGCAGAACAGTACAAGGTGACACCAGTAGTAACCTTTATAAATGAATTTGCTTGGAATTTTCAGAAGCCATAACATGTGGAATTTGTATATGCAAAATTAATGGTATTATGCAAAAGCTATTTGACTTTAGGCATCCTTTTGGTATTTCCTTCTCAGTTTCATCCTTCTTGGTCTGGTAACATTTATAACAAATAGTAAATGTTGCTTTTCATTTTGGCTGTGGTCTTACCCGTTCCTTCTTCCTTGTAATTTTTTGGTCGAACTGAAATTAGGTGACTTGCAATTTTATTGCATCTTTTGTCTATCTTACGTGTACAAAGATAATTGCTTACATAATGCACTCCTTTTGTCTGGATCTGTTGACTTTTTTGGACACTGAAGTCTTTTGATCTGAAATAAGGACTGAGTGAGATGATGATAATAAAGAAAGTAATTGTTGAGGTCTTTGTGCAGGCATACCCAATGTGATGTGTCCATTTTTTTGTCTGAATTTGCTTATGCTGAGGTTAAAGTTTATTCAATCTTTTGATGTGATAATTGTGGAGTTTTGTCATGTCTAGTGACAAAAAAGTTCATTGTAGACTTTTGATCATTCATGTTTTTTTTATTTATTTATCGAAGATTATATAATGGTTTTTTTTTTTTAATTTTATCAAATCTAATGGTTGCTTCAATTTGCTATTTCATATCGTCATCTTGAAATTGAAAATATAAAAACTAAGATGGAGACGGACAAGTAGATTTAGTTTGAATTGTCTATTTGTAGTAATAGCTTGAAAGAAACATGTAGAGAAAGGTCAAACTGGATTTGCATATTGGGAAATATATGATTGAATCTAGGGGACGTTGATAATTTTTATTGTTAAGTTGTAAAAGAGCTTTAATTTTCCAGTTGGAATGCACCCAAAGAGAGGAGGTGAGAGTCTAGCAGCATGGCTTTAAGATAAAAAAAAAAAAAATTTTTTTGATAGGCTTCCATGAAATTAAATATGAAGGACAGCACAAATAACAACACTTTGTAGTTAAAAAGGACTGCTTCAAATAGGCCCATCTAAGAGCAAATTTAATATATACAAACAAAACATTTATACGTCTTCAAGATTATAATTCCTTCCTCTTAAGTGACCTTTTTGTTTGTTATGCTTTTTACATTTGTTTGCTTCATTATTCCCTTTATCATCCCCATTTAAATACTATTTTTTTTAGAATTTCTTTAAGAGCTAACGATGCTTCAAGTGGGTTTGTTTTTGTCTTTTGCAAGGTGTGATTTTTTTTGCAGCTGGAGGGACTATGTTGATCTATTTTCTTACTGTTTTCAGAGCCAAGCATGTTATCGTTTGTTGATATTGTGAAGATTGTTGTTTTATGTACTCTTAAGCCTATATTTTTACCTTTATGATGTTAAAATTTGACTTCCAAGATTCATAATGTTGACTACAATTTCAAATTAAGAGTATCTGCACTTGTGTCTTTTTATGTCTGGATTCATCTTTCGCATTTCCAATTTTTATTTTTACAATTTTAAATTAAGAGTAATATGAGTGTGAATTATTGAATTTCAATGCTTTTATTGCATTACCTTTTCTGAATGTATTCAGTGATATTCTCTCATATTTTGAAAGGTTTAAGGGGAAGAAAAATTCAGGAAAGCAATAAATAAATAAATATAAGTATAAATGGCTCCCAAAATACTTGTTCATTCAGCTGCAAACTTCAAGTGTGAACTAAAAATAAAATTTAGGTAATTAGTTGTTTGAGGTGGAACATTGGTTTTCGCTGGATTTATTTATAGTTGCAAATAATATGGAATTTTTCTGCTAAAAGTGTGACTTAATGTAGGATAGTTGCTTTTATTTATTTTCTTAATAATGTTTGGCTATTAGAAAGAGATTTGTTATTTGTAAGAGTACGTCCAAAAGTCTCTTCAACATGCTAGAAATAAAAAATTTCATTGTTTATCTTTCTCATATTTTACAATTTAAAAATTGCTCCTTGAGTAGAGTCAAAAGGTGTTCTCGGGCAAGTGGGCAACTCTAGCCACACGATATAAAGACGTGAAAACTCCATATTGGTGCCAAAAATCTGTCCAATGCAACGCCATTTCTGATTTCTCACGTCTATTTGCAGATTTGAAACAGTGAAACGCGTGACACTGTTGCACCCTATTTTCATATCTTAACGTTTTCTTTTTTTTTTATTAAAAAATTATTTATACAATAAAAAAAATTCTTGTAATTTTTTAAAACTCATATATTTTATTATACATCACCAACAAATTTATATACTTTTCAATAATAAAATTATAATATCAATTGTGTTTTGTTATTGTTATAAACAATATATCTAGATTAATATTTTCATATACACATCAAATAATTAAACCACATACATTAATTTTAATAGGCATTTAGTACAAGAATTGTTTTTAAAAAAAACTACAGCACACATACATCAATATTACGATGTTCAATAAATTTGTATGTGTTTATTATATGAAAATTATCTATTTAATATATTTACATAATTTAAAGTAAATTAATATATTTAACATTTTTTTTATCTCTAATTATGATTTGATTGAAATTTTATTATTTAATATTATTTTTATTTTGTAATATAAATAAAAAAAATAAAAAAAATAAAAAATGATTTGGATGTATATGCATGAAAATAAATAAAGTCGGGTTGAATCGGTAAAATTATTATAATAATAAAAAATTAATAGAAAAAGGAATATTCGGAGCATATTCTATTTGGTGTGAAAAATAGAGTAGATGGTTGGAGTATAAACCATTGTAATAACACCATTTTAGTGTAAAATTGACATCATTTTAGTGTTATGGGTTGAAGTTGGCCTAAATATTATTCCCCTCTTTCCATAATATTAGTCGCTTTAGGAGCTTTTATTTTTAAGAATTATTTATTGTTCTCACATATTAAAATAACATTAATTTCATGTTTTTCATTTTTATCCTTTATTTTTTACTAATTTTATAATTACTATAATTAAATATAGGGTTAGAGTTTGAGTCCTTTACATAAGGTTATTTTAATCACATTGAGATATTTTTTCCTATAATCTAGACTAGTTAATAACTTTCTTAATCCACGTGTCACAACCTTAAACGACAGATAACTTAGACGACATATAATATGAAAAGAAGGGAGTAATAATGTCCTCCATCCTAAAAAGATGGACATGTTTTTGACAAACAAACATATTAAGCAAGTTAATTTAACTAGGGAAAATGCGTTAATTTGCTACTACCTCCATCCTATAAATAATAGTAGTCCATTTTGGTGCTTTTGTTGTCCCAAAATGATAGTCCATTTGATATTTCAAGAAGGTAGTTTTATATAAATTGTCTATATTACCCTCTAATTAATAAATTTAGTTGTACTTACTTGAAAATTGCAACTCACACTTATATTATTTCATAGGGATATTTTTGGGAGATTCATGTTATTTATTGTCCATAAACTTTCTTAAATATTGTGTTTTTAAAATTGGACTATTATTATGGGACGGAGGGAGTAAGAAAAGGTCACAATTACCTCCATCAATAAATTAATTCCTTGAAACTAATATTAAAATTGAAGTACACTACTGCAATAAATAAGGGTATGTATGGCATTCAAATACTCAGTGCCTTAAACTACAGCTCATAATTAAAGACAAAAAAAATAAAATTTAAATCTAAATATAAAATATAGGCAAAATGAATTTTTTTACCCCAAACTATTGTGAAATTGATAAATATACCCCAAGTCGGTTTTTTTCTTCACAAAAACAATATCGTTTTACTCTATTTTCTTCTTCTCCTTTGTTCTCTTTTTCATCATGAGCATATTTATCTTAAGTCGCAAATGTCATATACTAATCATGCACAATTTTCAAATTAGGGCATATTTATCGATTTCACTATAGTTTGAGGTAGATGTAACATTTTACCTAAAAAGAGTGGATTAAAGAGTGTTGTTGGGTATACATAAATTTTTTTAGAGACTTTCAAATGAAAAGTTGCATATATATATATACACACGATAATAGAGAAAAAAATGAATAGCATTGTTGGACTCACCTAAGATTTTTAAGACCCGGTGTGGTAGTGCAAAGGATGTGTGAGACAGAGTTAGAGTCCAACAATGTGATAGTGTAAAGGATGTGTGGGAAACTCTACAAAATTACTATGAGGGCACCTCTCAAGTTCGTCAAGAAAAATGTCAAACGCTCATCTATGAGTATGAGACATTCAAATGCAAGCCAAATGAGAGAGTGACAGAGATGACCAATAGAATCATGGATATCATCACCAACCTCAAGAAGTTTGGAAAAATCTACTCCAAAACCTACATTAACCACAAGATTCTAAGAGCTCTTCCAAAGAAACTTTGGGAGTCAAAGGTGACATCAATTAAAGAAGCTAATGATCTCTCAACATTGGAACATGAAGAACTCATAGGAAAGCTTCTAACCTATGAGATGGAAAATGATGAGGATGAGAAGGCAGATAAAAAGAAGTCAATTGCCTTCGATGCACAACAAGAGGAAAAGTCCTCTTATCAAAAGGAAAGAAGCTATCACCATCATCACCGACATCAAGTGGAGACTAGTGAAAGTGAGAGTCAACAAGAAGATAGTGAAGTGGAAAAATTGACCAAAGAATATGCTCTCTTGATGATGAAGGTGGACCACCTTGTGAAGAGAGGCGGTAAAGCTAACTTCAAAAGTGTAACGGTCATAATTAATTAATAATTAATTATGCATTTAAACATGTTAAAACATTTCACTAAGTATGTCTTTGGCATCATAATTGTGTGTAATGCATTGCATAATATTGATTGGTAGAATAATTTTTGAGAGCATTAAGGTTTATGAAAGTTTGGGTTAGCAATGACCTAGATTATAAGAAAAGTTGAGAGAGCTAATTGTAATAGAAATAAGAGTTAAGGATTAATTGGGAGATAATATTTTATTTAAGGGTTGTATGGTAGAGGAAAATTGGGTGACATGTGGCAAGTGTAGGATGAAGGGGGAGAAGGACAAGTGTCTTACACAAAAAAAAATTAAAAAAAAAAGAGAAAAGACAAGTGTCAATTTGAGTGAGTGCAAGATGGCAATTCCTAAATAAATAAATAAATAAATAATAATAATAATAATAATAATAATAATAATAATAATAATAATAATAATAATAATAATAATAGTAGTAGTAGTAGTAGTAGTAGTAGTAGATGGTAGTGGAGAATCTCTACACTCCACTACCACCACCATCTTCTTCCTCTCTTCTTCAAACTTTCCCTTTCTTATACAAACCTCCATTAATGGAGTTTTCAAGCTTTTGGTTGGAGAAAATAAGAAAAGATGGGAGA